>DWQP01000042.1:0-10160 GCA_018237385.1 Apodemia murphyi | reverse complement strand
ATCATCACATTACCCTTAGGTCGTGTATCGTGAGGACGTCATTTGACTTATCGTTTCGTTCATCAGAGAAATGTGTCACCACGACGTCACATTTGTCGCTCTTCGCAGGTGACGAGCGACTGAGCCATTTTCGAACCCCCCACTTCAAAATCATGAAAATGTATGGAAGGTGGGGATAATCTTGAAATTATCTATATCTTGAGCGATAGCTTCGCGCGCGACTCACTTCTAATACACCAGTTGTCCATGATTAAGGTATTAGAATTAACTAAGCTCTGACGCCTGCCTAAATTAATAAACAAATTATGATTCCCGCCGCCCGCCCAACATTTTTGCCGCCCGCCCAACTCTTTTTACCGCCCGCCCATGGTTGTACTAGTAGTTGAGCAGCACGGCGGAGAGTTCGCGGACACTCATGGTACTCGTCCGGCTAACCACTTCTAAATACGACAGTTGTCCATGTTTAAGGTATTAGAATTAACTGAGCCCTGACGCCTGTCTAAAAAAATTTAAAAAATACATTACGATTCCTGACTTCCGATTCCCCCCCCCCCAAACGATGACCGTTATGTTTTTTATTACAGCAATAGTATATGACATATAGTGCAAGTTTCACAAGTCATCGAACGACACTTGATGTCGACTGTGGCCCGCTCCACACCTTCATGTGCGTCAAGACTTCGGAATAACAGAGGACCGTAGGCATTTCGTCGGTGCGCCCCCCCCCAAGTATGGCGACAAAGTTTTGCAACCCATTGAATGTCAGGTGGCATTCGGGCTCTACCCCGCGCTCTATCTCGCTTCGGCCAGCACAAGTTCTACCCGCACCACTATCGATTTTGCGTTGAACACTGCCATTGAGAGAGAGGGAGCGTCGCGGCCTTGTTACGCGTCAGTTTGTGTGTGTTTATATATTCGTGATGACTGTACCGTATATAGTGTAATCCACACGACCGCCATCGTCGTTGTCGTCATTTAAGGGCAACTCGGCCATGATGAGCGAGACGACTCGCGGGTCCGTCAACACGGACGCATGCGTTTTGTTCGAGTCGACAAATATTATGCGCGTGTTCTTCGGCAACGTGTGTGTGGAGTCGTTATGGCGTACGAGCGTGACCCGCTTCACGTCTCCGCGAAAATGCGCGCGCGCCTCGCGCAACAGCCCCACGGCGGCCGTGGCGCGCTTTTGGTCGATTTGCGGCGCGTGCGCCATGTCTAGCCACCGCTCGAGCACATCGAGCGGTAACAGCTGGTACAGGACTCTGCACTCGGGTCGGTTGATTAGCTCCAACAGCTGGGTCTGGCTAAAGCCTAGGATCTGGGAGGCGGGAAACTTGCCTTCCATGAGCAGCGCTCGCGTCTCATCGCACCGGACTGTGGCCGGTTCCACTGCGATAATCTTGCGCACGGCATCGCCGTGTCGTCCGAGACTCGTGAACATCTCGCACACCTCCGCGCCGGCCGAGTGTGCTATGAGAGTCACGTTTATTGTTACGATCGTCCCGGTCGCGGCCGCGACCGTTGCCGCCACTATGCGATCGATAAACGCGTCCATATCCTCGACTGCCTTGTCCAAACTCAACAGCCAATTCCAAGGGAAAAAGGCGTAGAATCGCGCGACTTGACCGCCTTGCAATGCGGCCCTCTTTCTTGTCGTTTTATCTTTTCCGTCGATGAGCAGTTCGGCAATGTGTTTGAAACCGGCCCATCGTAGCCCATGCTCCAGTTTGTCGTACACGCTGTGGCCTTTGTATTTCATCAGCACCGCGTCTGCCGTCAATTTTGAGAGTGATCCTTGTTCGCCGTGGACTAATGCATTGTCAACGACGCTCTTGACGTCCGAATCCAGGGCAAGAATTTTATTTTGATTGAGACTACCCGCGAGAGCTTCCTTGATGCTCGGCGGATAGATTCGCAATCGGTCCAACTTCAACTGGCTACCGCCCAGTCCCGGCACGACGATAACCACGTTACACGTCGTCATCTTATTTGTCGTTCGTGCTCGTTTAGATTATTCATGTTAGTCGAAAACAAGTTTTTTCAAATGACGCAATCAATCAATCAATCACTATGAAAAGAAACCCACCCAACCCACGTCATTCGATTAGGCATCGTTTGAGGGGAATGAGAAGCCGGAAATCAGAAGTCAGAAATAGTAATATATAATTTGTAAATTCTTTTAGGCAGGTGTCAGGGCTCAAGTAATTCTAATACCTTAAACATGGACAACTGCCGTATTAGAAGTGAGTCGCGCGCGAAGCTATCGCTCAATATATAGAAAATTTCAAGGTTATCCCCACCCTTCATACATTTTCATGATTTTGGAGTGGGGGGTCCGAAAATGGCTCAGTCGCTCGTCACCTGCGAAGAGCGGCAAACGTCTTTGATGAATGAAACGATAACTCATATGACATCGTGATGACGGCGGCTAAGGCGGCGTCCATGCAATACACTCGCAAGCAGGATCAGAGCCCGTCTCGCTGTGGTCCTTGCCTCGTCTGTACTCTCGGAGCACGGGAGGCCCGCTTCGCTGCGAACCCATGTTCTATCTAGCACTTTACAGACTTTGAGTCGCACTGTGGCTACCGACAACACATAATATGTAGGTGTGGGTCCAAGGCGCACGTTAATAAAAACAGCGATAAACCAACAAATATTTATTCAAGTGACGCTATTTTTTTAATATACCTAATAATAGTTTGCATACATAAGGCTGCGTATTGTAATCGAGGCTGCGTTGCAGCGCAAAAAAGTGAGACGGTACTCTGTGTGCTATAGACGCAACTCTATATCAACTTTCGAAGGACGTTCACGTACCCCCCGGAGCGTTTCTTTAGTGTCGTCCCGTGGCAGTCCACGGCGTCCTCCAACGTTAACCTATGTCGGGCGAGCTTTTTGTACCGCTGGAAATGCGGGCGCACAAATTCCACCAGTTGGGCAATTTTATTGGCCGCCCTACATCGCGGGTCGTCCAACCAGACGTGGTAGGCGGCGTACATCAACAGAGGGTTTTCCATGCGCACGTCGCTAAGGGTCTCGTGTCGACAGCGCGCCGTCATCAAGAGTCGTTCGATGATTTTGTGAAATTTGCGTATAAACTTGGCGAGATTCGGCGGTCTCGGGCGCGTCGACCACACGACCAGCGGTTCGTATAGATCCCGCGTGACGTCACCTTTCTCGTCTAGCAACAGCATCGTTTTAACGTCTCCCTTGTAATCCTTGGTGACCGAGTCAATGTAGCGCTGTAGGGTGCTCTCGTTTTCATGGTGGTTCAGCTTGACCCGTTCGTACAGCAGACACGGATTGGTAGCGTGCAAACACCCGAAAATATCAAATATTACGTGCAGAGGGTCGGCGGCGACGCTTTCGCAACAGACACGCACCACGCCCGTTAGAATATTTTTTACCACCGTATTGGCGTGCCGCTCGTAACCCACGTGACCCACGATGCCACCCGTCTCGACGTCGTCATCGCAATACGCGTACTTTTTCTTCGTCAAAATCATGACGTGGTCGTGACGTTGCTCCATGGCCAGGGAGAGGTGTTTCGTGAACGAAATGGCGTCGTTGACGCGTTTCAATATGGCCCTGGCGTCGATGTTCATCGGATTGTAAAACTTGAGTCCGTCCGTGTCCACATAGCACACGAGATCCGCGAACGGCCAACGCCGCTTACGTTCAACGGCCGTATCGGATTCACAGCCGCGATCGTCGGCTGCGGTGGAGATGACCGGGCGGTCGCCCGCCTTTTGACTGGAGCAATTGACGGCCCAAGTCGTAAGATATCTCAACTCGTCCTCGTACCACGCGCGGACGTCGTCGGCAGCGTCGATTTCTTGGGCGAGGGCGTAAAACGTGCAGACGAGGCGCGCGCACACGGTTAGAAACTTGCGACCGAACAGGGTCACCGCGGCCGAGGCGGGAATGTGCGAGTACAGAAACGCCGTGCAACCCGTCACGCCGTACACAGAGTTGAGAATAATTTTGGTGCCGAGTTGCTGCGAGTCCAAGATGCGCCTCTCCGTGGCGGAGATGGTGGTCGCGCGCATCGCCTCTTGTAAGCGCCGCCGTTGCGCCAGCAGACCGGTCAACACGCGTCCTATGAACCGTTCGCGCGGCGTTTCGTCCAAGTGAAATGTGGCCAACACCGGCTCGTTGCGACCCAACGCGCACATGTCCTCCCAGCACAGACAGTGTCCGATCTCGCGGCCTCGGTAGCCCGGCGTGAGAAGCTCCTCGGTGGGCACGATCGGATCGTGCATCGCAAACAGCCGCACCAGGTCTGCGCGCACGCAGCGTTCCAAGACGGCGACTATCGCGGGCGACAGCGATTGAACAAACTCTACGGTGATAACGGTGCAATTGGTCGAGTCCAAGTTTAAGAAACAGGTCAGATTGGGGTAGTAGCTCTTAAAATCGAACGAATCGACATTGTTGAAAAAGGATTGATCTCGTGCATAGTTCAAGGCCCCCTGGTAAGCCTTGTCGTTGCCAGTGCCGAGACCAACAATGCGTGCTGTCCGTCGGCATACCGCTCCTCCCACTTCTTCTCCCCGGTCGCCGCTGCCGCAGCCGCTATCGCCACCGCCGCCGCCACCGCAACTCGAATACGAGTGGTAGATGTCGAGGGAAACGGGCGTGCGAGCGGGCCGAACGGCGACGAAAGTGCCGCTCTTGAGTCCGTTGTGGACGAGACACGATGCCAAGCGCCGGCTGTTGCCGCACATGCCGCTCGCCTCGGCGCCGAGGCAAAAGCGGGCCGTCAAGTTGATCACGAGCGAGAGTACGTCCGACTCGAGCAACACCCGCGTGACGGTGATGGTGTCTTGAATGTTGTACGTCAACACTTGTTCCAAGCGCGGCATCAGCTCGGGCGTGTCGTTGAGGTGCACGTCATTGTATAGGTGTCGCTTTAGGTGCACCGTGTCCACCCGCGTGTCGGTAAAGTCAAAGTTACCATCGGACGAGTACGTCGGTCGCGCGGACGACACTCTATACACCTTGCCAAAGTCGGTGCTCGCCTCTTCTGAATAGCACGCGGCCGCGCCGTACGCGTATATGCGACGGATGAGCGACGAGTCGAGATCCATCTTGGCGACGTGCTCGTCACGCAGTCGGTTGGCGGCTATGGAGGCCAGCGACAATTTGTCCGACAGCATGTTGCGCTTCGCAATCACCATGAGGTCGAGCACCACGGCGAGATCGTTGAACTCGGGATGGTGCAGCTCGTCATACTCGTGTTTAATTCGCCGGACGCTGTGCAGTAGGCGTTCGACGCGCAGGAAGATAGCGCGGCGCCAGACGACGCGCAGATCGTACGCGATCACATTGTGGCCGGTCAGCACGTGAGGATACCGCCGCGGCAGGTCCACCAGGAGGAAAATGCCACCGTCACAGTAAAAATCGCAAAACGCCTCCAACATGGCCGTTTCGGTCCCATACCCTCGGAACAGAGCGAACGTACCGCGGGGTCGCCCTTGGTTGTCGTCTTCATTGTATTTCGAATTCATTTTCGATTGAAACTCGGCGGCCGCCGCGTCACACGTGCCCTTCGGGTTCAGATACAGACACACGTGTACGTGGATCCGTCCGTAGAGTAAGTACATGCTGATGGAGGAAATCTTCTCGTCGTGCGTCGTGCCCATGGGCACCACGTGGGCCGATTGCGCGATCGTTTCGATGTCGATCGAGACCACGGGCAAGATTTGTTGAAGCGCGGGCAGCTTACGAGTCAGTAGGTTTAGTTTGGTGTACGTGCCGGTACCATTGAACGTGTCGTAGAACCCCACGGGTAGAAAACGCTCGAGCAGGTCCATACGATTCGTAACCGGAAATCCAAGACACTCGACGTGCGGCGGTGTGCCTTTCGTCACCATCGGCGTGCCGAAAGCAGACTTGTAGATTTGGATAGCCAGCCCGATCTCGCAAATGTTGGGCAGAACTCGGTACCAGGGCAGCGAGTTATTTCTCAGCGTATCGTAGACGAGCTTGTACGCCGGGTGCGAGGAAAACTCGACAATTATCAGTCGCCCCGTAAAATCCGGGGTCGCGTCCAGCCCCAGGTCGTTGACGAGGCACTGGATAAAGTTGGCGCGCTCTCCACGTAGCATGATGTCGGTGGCGTAGCAAACATACGAGCTCACGTCCTCGGCTGCCGCGCCTTGTTGGCGTTGCAGCTGCAGCAAATCTTGTACTAGGTCGGCGAGCCTGAAGACGTGCGGCGTCAGGAAACCGCTCGCCCCGTTCTCCTCCACGAGCACGTAACAGGCTGGTCGGTAGTCGAGAAAGAGTCTTTCGTAGTGCAGCTTCGTGTCAACGCTGTCCGCCACGTACCCCAATTCTGCGTCGTAGCTAAAGTTGAATACTAGTCTCGCGGTCATGATGATAATTTTCACGTTTTAATGTAACGGCTACCATATAACCATTGAGCTGTTTTCTATGTATGAATATATTTTCTATATAGTGGGAGGGGGGGGGGGGTTCTGAGGTATCGGCCAAAAAAAAACCAATGTCAGTCGATAACTTGCACGGCGCACGACGGACGTTTTGACCGCGACCGGCGTCCGGGCCGATGTGTGTGAGGAGTGTGAGCTGCACAACGTCAATGCACGTATATTTTATAAATTTCGCGGGACGAACCATCTACTTTTGCGACCATCTGCCCGCCGTGTTGGCGTTCGCGGCGCGCGTATGCCGAGGCCGATGCACCGCCGAGGGTGATCTGACCGAACGCGTAGCGCTGGCGGCACCGCTGTGGCAGGCGACGGGACCATTTTCGCCGCCACCTTCGCCCTCGTCATATTCACCGCCGCCGACGACTACTTTGCCTCGAGTCATCTGTTTCTACCGTCGCAGCGTAGTATACACGGATACATTTTTCTTCGGAAAATTAGAAACGTGGCTCTATTGTTATGCGACCATGGGTTTCGTCGAGATTGACGAGCCTTCGCGTGTCGAGCTGCTATCGAGGCTGACTGAGCTCGGTCTCGAGGAGAACATTGCTCGTCATTTCCTCAAGGCGTTGGTCGCGTACTGCAAAAGGGCGGACTTGGACGTGTGCGATATTCTAGCGCGTCTCGATAAAGACGCCGCGGCCGCTATCGAGGCCCACTTTGACGCTTTTCAACTCGACGACGGGTGCCCTATGAGTCTGGTGCTGTCCAACTTTTTCGAAAAGCAACAGCAATCGGCGTTGAGTATAAAATATACGCCCGGTAACAATGCCGGCGCCTCGCACGATGGTGCTGGCGATGACGACGACGCCGACAACAACAACAATGATGAGATCGACGTTGCTCTCTATGACGAGATGGCGTTCACCATGGAGATGCTAGGCGACGGCATGACCGTCCACACGACGCAAAACTCGTTCAATTTCATCATTGATGCGCGCTTCCTACGAGGGCCACGAGCCGAGAGCCGCGTGGCGCGCAACACTATTGACATTCTCAAAAGCGGCGCGGTGCTGTTCTCGAGTAATGCCACGATGAAGTCGTACCCACCGTTGTCGTCCGAGACGCGACCCGTCCTAGATCCCGCCAAGGCGCACGCGTTTATCATCAAGACGGAAAAGAAAATCAAAACGTGCATCGATCGCCTGTGGAACCCTATCGTGCACCGGCACCGGTTGGTGGTGACGCCGCGATTACTGCGGATATTCGTCGAGAGCGGACTGGTGCTTTACTACAAGTGTTTGGTGGTCCGAGATACCGAGTTACTGGTGGAAATGCATACGTACGGACCGAGCGCGACGCGTGACTTTCTCGACCGTCTTTTAGCCGAGGACATGGTGGATGCGGAAACTGTCGAAGTGCACTACACCACGGCGCTGGTGAATCGACACTTACCGGTCAAAGTGGTGAACGAGATGCGATTTCGTTACAAGTTCCTCGGGGTCACGGGCAAATTGCAGCCCGTGGCCGAGACGCGGGACGAGTACGACGTAGAGTTTGTCATGCGACTGCAGCTCGAGATTGCTCGTGCGTACGACTCGGACTTGAACGCCTCGCGACATCGCGCCGACGGTCCTCTCCTGAGCGTGGTCACCGAGCGAGGCATCCAGCACAGCCTGGATGCATGCACGCATTCCAAGCGCTACAATTTGTTCCACGGACCTGCCTCGATGCTGCTCAACATGCCGTGCAAAAACAACACGCAAGCGAGCGACATGTACGTGCGAGTCGAGTGACCACGACGCGTTGCGTACCGACACCCGACTGACGACAATAGAATAAGCCTAGAGGCGAGCGCAATGTTTCACGCGACCAACAAAGCCGACCTTTTGACCGCTCTCGTCGAGGCGCTGCCGAACGAGGCGGTGCGTGCACCGCTGCGTATCGCCATCGAGAACTTGGACGCCGCACCAAATTCGTGGTCTCGTCTCGTCGAATTTCGCGATCGTGTGGCCAGCCTCCTGGACGACCCCGACCTCGCCCGGGACGTCATGCGAGCGGGTCTCGTATCCGCCATCGCGATGTACGAAAGCAAGTTTATAGTACAACAAAAACTCATCGATGTCCGTATTCGCAGAGGTTAGAGACGTGGACGGATCACACCGGGAGAGGGGGGGGGGCGGGGAGGGAGGTGATTAGATATATAAACGATGCTTGTCAAGAATCAAAGCATTCGAGCGACGGTCTCTTGTGCAGTACGTACCCGCAGTTTTATTTTTTACATCAAAATGGATTGTGTTATTGATAAGTTATTGAACATGCATGCTGCCATTCAGTTTGACGACGCCTCTCACACATACACGCACAAGGGTCGCAAAATTGCTCAGTCTGTATCCGCGTTGGTCAAGGAGGTGTTCCCGTTCAATCGCGAACAAGTTTTGAACCGAATGGTCAATAGCTCAGGATGGAAACGCAGCAAATACTACTCCACGTGTGGCATCGACGTCGAGACCAAGCTACCCATCACAAACACGACGACCATCAAAGAGAACATTAAGCGAACGTGGGACGACAAGGTCACTTTGGGCAAGGATGTGCACGCACTGCTCGAAAAGGTGTTCACGTTGGATGCGACTCCATTGGAGAGAGAGAAGGTTCGAGGGGAAATCAATAGACTCACCGAGGGTCGCATGGACGTAGATGCGTTACTACTACTATTCGACCGGTACAGGTGGACGCCCCTACAGAGCGAATGCCGCTTGGTCGACGTCAAACACGACATTGCCGGTACGGCCGATTTGTTGCTTCGCGATGAACGCGGCGACTTGGTCATTGTCGACTGGAAATGCAGCCGGATGGTGTTCGAAATGTTCGGTGGGAGTAGGGCGGCCGAACCTATGCAACATTACCCTGCGACCAATTTTTGGCAGTACACAATGCAATTAAACCTGTACCGAGTCATTTTGGAGCACGTTTACGGGGCGAGGGTGTCGCACGCAGTCTTGATAACGTTCGATGAAAACTTTGCCATGTCGGTGAATTTTGTGCCCTTCATTAAAGATGTAGAGCTGTGGTACTTGGAGAGGCCGTCCACGACTATGACGGTTGATGAAGAATCAGTAGTAGAATCAGAGTAGATTTATTTGTAGAAACTAAATAAAGAAATACATGCACATACTTGTCGTTTTGTTGATACACGCACACGCTTTTTAGGATATGTTGAACGAAACTTTTAAATAGCATTAGGTAACAAACAAGCAATTAATGAGTCTCCTGATGGAATGGTGCGTTGCTATCTTGTGGCGAGGTCTAATGCCACGTGCATAAGTTTACCGACTACCACCTAACCCTCCAAACTAGAACACGACAGTGACAAGCACTGACGCTTTGCGGCAGTAATAGGCAAGGCGGTGGTGGTGCCACCGCCTTGCCTATTACTGCCGCACCGACCGACCCGGGGCGAGACAATGCCACCTCGTAGTGATACCACCATGATAGTGGCTCGCATAGCCAATCGGTCTCCTTTTACGACCTGCTTGGCAGAACGGCAATAATTGGCCTATTCTCCAAAGAATCCGGGACCAACACGAAGTTAAATATATTGAGGGGGGGAGGTGTATATTGTAGATCAACTGCTGACCAATTTTTGTCGTTCGGTAATAAGCAGCGATGAGCGATACGCAGGCACTACCGCACGTGCCGTCGTTCGATCCTCTGGCGCGAGACTATGCTGCGGTGAACGAGTGCGCCGAGATCGCAGCCCTGCAC
>DWQP01000041.1:0-10236 GCA_018237385.1 Apodemia murphyi | reverse complement strand
AGTGGCGCTAGTGAGCGCATGTGCACTTCAGCTGCGATATAATAAATTGTAAATAAATAGTAAAGTCACGATAAAAGTGTAAAAAGTATTGCAAAAAATTAATCAAGTAACTAGTTATGTGTGTAAATGTTATATACGCGAAACAATGTGAACTAAATGAAGAATAACCGCTTAAGTGTTCAAGATTTTTCGTGAGTTTTATAAGATGTAATTTAAATTATACTCATTAAAACTAAGTTTTTAAGATGTTCTTGTCAGTGTTCTATACACTAAAACTACAAAAAGTGAGAAAAAACCTTTTACAAACTAAGTTATGTGGTGTGTCAAATTTTATTTTACTCGCCCGTCGTTATAAAATTTAAATCAATAGCAGTACCTACTACCTACTGCCCTATAGGGAACTGAATGAAGTGAATTGCAACTCGTATAGTTATCCAATCTTATAATATGGTATAAAAAATGATTTACGAATGTTGGAAGAATTGTGAAAACTACGTAAAGAAGCATTAGTTTTACTAGTAATCGTCAATTTATCATTAAAATAATTAATTCGTCTTCAAACAGCTTAAACAGTGCCACCTATTGATGATAGTTAACATTAAGTAACTAGATCGAACTCACAAAGGTTAATTATTTGCGTGACATAAGTACGACTAGCTTGTGCTTTGTACATATTAACCTAGAGGGCGTTAGCAGTAACTGAATTTGCGTTGCTCAATAAAATTTTATTAAGGAAATCTGCACACGACCGTTTATTGTTGATTTATAAATTTATAAATATTGACTGAACATTTTGACTGTATGATAATTTTGTGATTTATAAATTATCTGTGTTCTTTTACGTTATTTAATATTAATGAATGTTTTATTGACTAAATATATTAATATTAAAATGAATACGAGAAAAATGGCTATGGTAGACCAATTAAGCAAGCTTGAATCTAAGCTACAACTTACTTTGAAGGAACTAAAGACCAAAAATGATTTGTGCAATAAACTACTGGAAGAACGTGAAGAAAATGAGAAAGAAGTCGAAATTATGATAAACAAAAATACTTTACTAAAAGGTGAAATGTCGAAATTATATTCAGAATATAAAAACATTGTTGAACAGCGTGACCAGCTGCAGAGTCAACTGGATTCCTATTCTCAGTGTGATATCACCTATGAACAAGCGTTAACTCGTATTAAGCATCTAGAATGTGACTTACAGAAAGCTCAAGACCTTAACATTAAATACGAAGAGGATAGAAGACTTCAGCAAGTTACAAAAACCCTGGACATGTTTAATGAGCTAGTAACTAGTGGGAACACTCAAACTACCGTTAGCAGCCGCAGTACTAGAAAAAAAATTGTTAAAAAAGTTTTAGCTAAAACTTATTTCAAATCAGTAAGCTTAAAAAAGTTGTGTAAGTTGCATAAAAAATACATTAAGTTAAAAAAAGAAAACCATTTAATATTAGATCAACTGGACCTATGTAAGACAAAATTAAATATAAATTTAGCTACATATAATGCTGACATATGTAACCTACAGACTAAATTGGTAAATTTACAAAGCGCCCTTCATGATATGACCACGAAATATAACAGCGCCCAAAACCAAATTCAAAGTCACATTTCAGCTGCCAACGAGTTACTTGAAATATGTACATATAATGAAGAGCGCTTTAACTCATTGGTAAATAAACAGGAATGCGTCTATTACCCCAACACCTCTGTTGTAAATAATAATGTACGAACTAGTTCCACAATCTGTTATTGTTCCCCTGCGTTGAAGTCTAGATCAGTAGAATATAATGTTGACCATGAAATATGCATTAATAGCAAACCAAACGTTTTATTGTTTTCTGATGAAATAGGAAAAGGAATGGGCTCTCTCTTATACTCAAATACTAAACAAAATATTTTAAATTACTGTTATCCACACACTACTATTTCACATTTGATAGAAAATATAAAAAATACTAGTGTAGATCAGGAAAGTATTATAATATTGTTATTAGGTAACAGTGAATACATTAAAAAAAATGACATTATCAAGTGTGTAGAATCTCTTTTATCGAAGAATATTAAAAAATCTATATTGTGCGCATTTCCTTACTCTTCTGCATATTCAGATTCAAAAAATGCATATATTTATTATTTAAATAATTTTATTTATAATTTGACTAGCCGTCATAGTGACGCCTTACACTTTTTTGATACCAATAATTTTATAAAAAAATGTATGGCGACACGTAAGTCAATTCATTTACATAGAACATGTAAAAAAAAAATTTGCCAACTACTAGCTTATAATGTTGACATGATTTACAAAAATTCTAATGTATCTATTAATTTATCAATGGAAAAAACAACATTGAATGTTGGCACGGGCGATGAAATACTACCTGAACATCAATCTAATAATTACTATTCAATCAAATTAGATAACATAGAACAAATGGATTGTGTTTCGTCACCCTGTGGCAACACTAGTGATCATTTACTTTATCCTGATTTAAACTGAATAAATCGACAAAGGTAAAACCAAATGAAATTAAACTTGTTCATCAAAATATTCAAGGTTTTACCGGCAAGGAATTTGAAGTAGAGCTCTTTTTGGAAAAATTTGATATAGACTTATTCTGTGTGACCGAACACTGGTTGACTAACAAAGAAATGTTATTTTCATTTAATTTTTATACTTTAGCTAGTATTTGTACCAGGAAATTGAGCACAAGAGGTGGCTCCTTAATATTTTGTAAAAAAAATTTAAAATATAAAGAACGAAATGACGTTATTGCCTTGTCTATTGAAAGAAAGATTGAGTTATCGTGTATAGAAATTAAATGTCATATAATTGTCTGTGTATATAGACCACCAAGAGATGAAAACTCAAAAGAAAGTTTTGAAACATTTGAATCCGTGATGGAAGATGTTTTACAACTTTTAAGTAAAAGTAAGAAGTTATTGATTGTTTGCGGGGATTTCAACATAAATCTACTAGAAAATAATCTTTTATCGGCTAGACTTATCAATTTATTCAAATCTTTTAATTTAAATTTTGTTTTTGATGAACCCACGCGTATTACGTCTGATACTGCAACATGTATAGATAATATTTTCTGTAATTGTGATTTGTCTTATAAATCAATCATAAACAGTTTAAAATCAGATCATACAGGCCAGTGTATCAGTTTTCCCGGTACAACGGAGAATATTTGTACGAACATACAGAAGAGGACTTTCACTATTACAAGTATAGAAAATTACAGAAAAAACATTTTGAATATTTTACCAAACTTTAATTATAATTTAGATAATCCTGACATATTTTTTAATCAATTCTTTAATATATTAAATCATGAATTTGAAAAAAAATTTAAGCTTCGAACTTTTTCTGTAAAGTTTAGGCCTAATTTTAGTGCCTGGGCATCTACAGGGATCTACAAAAGTAGAGATACTTTATATAAGTTGTATGCGGAAAAAGCATACAATCATGATGCAAAATTTGTAAGTCATGTTAAATTGTATTCAAAATTATTTAAAAAGGTTTGTATTAAAGCAAAGTCGTTACATATAAGCGAAGAAATTAAAAATTCTGACAATAAACAAAAAACAGTGTGGAAGATCATTAACAGGGAATTAAACAAAAAATCACGAAATTTCAGTTGTGAAATTCTCACAAAGCGTGGTTTTCTTGTCTCAAATTTAGATGTCGCAAACGAATTTGAAGATTTTTTTACTAACATCCCCTTAAAAACAACTCAACATTTGAAGTCTTCCTCATCATTAGCTGAAACATTTTTAAAAAATAATGTCGAGGCTTGTAATTCCACGTTTATGTTTAGGCATGTTGATTCAATAGAGCTTATTCAGACATTTAAGTCGTTGAAATTAAAAGCTACTGAAGATATTTGGGGTATGTCAGTAAAATTCGTTAGTTCCATTATTGATATCATAGCACCCTATCTCACTTTTATATTTAATAAATGCGTTGACGAAGGGATATTCCCAGATATTATGAAAATCAGTAAAGTTATACCCCTTTTTAAATCTGGTGATAAGAATAATCTATCGAATTACAGACCTGTATCTATATTACCGGTTTTAAGCAAGATATTTGAAAAAATTATGTATAATCAGATATTGGCTTATTTTAACCTAAATAAGTTACTACATGATCATCAATATGGCTTTACAAAAGGACGATCGACTACAGACGCAGCAATAACTCTTATAACTCGTATAATAGGTGCGTGGGAAAAATATAATGATGTTATAGGTGTCTTTTGCGACTTATCAAAAGCATTTGATTGCGTTGATCATCAAACTTTGCTAATTAAGCTGCAATACTATGGACTCAATGATAGAGCCTTACAACTAGTAAGCTCATATTTAAAGTCAAGAGTTCAAAAGGTGCAAATAAATGGAATGCCTTCAAAAGGGGCACAGGTAAAAATGGGAGTCCCTCAGGGATCAATCTTAGGTCCTCTTCTGTTCCTCGTCTATATTAATGATTTGCCGTTTGTCGTTCAGGGGTTGTGTGATATAATTATGTTCGCCGATGATACATCTTTACTTTTTAATGTAAATAGGAAAAATCCTGATATTTCCAAAATAAATAAAGCTCTTTCGAAAGTTCTTAAGTGGTTTAACGCTAATAATTTAGTACTTAACGCAAAAAAAACTAAATGTATACATTTTTCTTTGTCAAATATGAGACATTTACGTTATGATGTTGTCAGTTTAAATAATGAAAATCTGGAGTTCGTGAATGAAACAGTATTCCTCGGTCTAACAATTGACGCAAAACTGCAGTGGAGTCCTCATATTGTAAATATGACAAAAAGGCTTAGTACAGCAGTTTATGCAATCAGGAAAATTAGACATTTAACTGACGTACAGACTGCAAGACTTGTTTATTTTAGTAATTTCCACTGTATCATATCTTATGGTATGTTACTATGGGGACGAGCAGCTGACATCGATACAGTATTTATTCTACAGAAAAGAGCTATTAGAGGAATATATAATATGAATAGCAGAGAATCTTTAAGAGCTTTATTTAAACAGATAAATATCTTGACCGTGCCTAGTCAGTACATTTTTGATTGTATCATGTATGTTAGAAAGAATATTCACTTATTCAACAAAAATAAAGATAGACATGATTTCAATACTAGAAATAAAAATAAGTTGAATATACAGAAATACAGATTAGGAAAAACTTCCAAATGTTTTATAGGAGTCAGTGTCCGGATTTACAATATGATTCCTGATGAAATTGTAAATTTTTCTGAAAAGAAATTTAAAATTTTCATAAAAAGAGCTCTTTGTCAAAAAGCTTATTATAAAGTAGATGATTATTTTAATGACAGTAATGCTTGGGTTTTGTAAATATTAATTTTAATTACCATTAGTAAGTACTTGTGACATTTTAATTTAATTTAGAAATAGAAATAGAAATAGAAATAGAAATATTTTATTCAGATATAAATTTGTGCATTACAATGTATTATATAAAAACTTAAAAACTATCTTATAATCTAACATGGCATGCATCTGCCTGAACTAGGTTGACCTGTGTTTCAGGCGATAAGGCTTAGTAAATATACTAATTTAATAATCACTGAAACGCTTAAACTTAAAAAGTATTAACTTAGGAAAACAAAGTAATTCATTAAAACTAGCACTAATCACAACAACAAGAAAAAAAAAAAAACATTTACATAACATATTCAAGATACCTATTTTACACAACATTTTGTTTATTTACAAACTAATAATAACTTCTCAGTGTCATCGTAAGACATACTTTGTAACATGTCAATTACAGTCTTTCTGCAATTGCTAAAGTTTTGCGAATAAATATTTGTCAATGCATTAATTCTATTGTACAGAAGTGGTCCTAAAAATATGTAAAATTTTGATGAAAACGCAAATTTAGTTACTTCGTTGTTCCGACAAGCTCTATCTTTTCGCCTTATATTTTCATGGTCGGGAGAATAAGGAAAAGCCGAGTGTTGTTTTAGTACTATGTTTAAAACAAATAGCTGTCGGACTGTTAGCACTTTGCACGACGTGAAAAGCTGGTTAGTGGGATACAGGAAGGAGCGGAAAGTGGCCACCTTTAGTATAGCTCTTTGTGCTCTTTCTACCCTTAGCAGCAGAGTTTTACCCACTCCGCCCCATGACGTAATGCAGTACGTTATTATTGATTGACAAAGAGCGAGGTATACTTGTCTGATTAATTTTTCATCTAAAACGTTGCGCAGAACTTTGAAAGTAAAAATAAGCTTGCGTAATCTATTTGTAAGAGTCTCAATATGCTGTTTAAAGGAAAGAGTTTCGTCTATAATCACGCCCAAGTACTTTACCTTGTTAACAGGTAATATGTGTGGGCATGTGCATTGTATGGTATTATTACAATGGTGCGCATATAAAAATGAATCTGTCCGGCTGGATGATATCTTGCGCTTTATGAACCGAATAAATTGAGTCTTTTCGGAATTTAATGTTAGTAGGTGTTTGTTAAGCCATTTGTTTACTAAAGTGAAACCTTGCTGTGCAAATTTATAAACATCATTTTCGGAATCAGCTGAAAAAAGTAGAGCAGTGTCGTCGGCATATGATACAATTTTGCCATTTTCTAGTATTATATTGCAGAGATCATTAATGTATATTAAAAATAGTGTTGGCCCTAGGACACTACCTTGAGGAACCCCAAAATTTGTATTATTTAGGTCATCGCTAATAACATTACCAATTTTGACGCATTGAGTGCGATTTTCTAAATAACTTTTAAAGAGGTTGTATTGAGTACCTCTTATACCAATAGATGATAGTTTTTTTAATAGTATGGGGATAGACACTGTGTCAAATGCTTTAGACAGGTCTAGGAAGATGCCAATTGTATGCTTCCCATTATCAAGTTTTTGGGCCAGATAGTCTGTCAAAGTATGAACCGCGTCCGCAGTAGACATTTTAGGTCGAAATCCAAATTGTGTTTTAGATAAAATTGACTTATCGTCTAAATATTTGACTAGTCTATTATTTATTATTTTTTCTAATATTTTAGAGATAGACGGAAGGAGTGAAATTGGCCTATAGTTCGATATTTCCCCTTTATTACCCGATTTATGTATAGGAATAACGACAGCTTTTTTCAGACAATTCGGAAAGTAACCATTTGATAAACATTTCTTAAATATGTAAGTGAGCGGTGGAATTAAAATATGCTTAAATTGCTTGAGAATCTTATTCGATATGTCATCCCATCCCACAGCGCAGTCATTTTTTAATCCCATAATAATACGTTCTACCTCAAGTTCGTCAGTGTCTATTAAAGCGAAAGATGTTAGAGTATTACTCAGTGTCATGTTGCAAGCGGTGTTTTCTCCTTGCCATTGGAAATGATTATTTTCCGCCAGACATTTCCCAACATTAACAAAAAAGTTATTCACCCTGTTAGCGACATGTAAATGCGATGACTGGTCGAGTAGTAATCCCGATGATTCATGCTGTTTTGGCTTATTATACGTAAACTCCTTAATGTGCTTCCAAATCTGTTTATTATTTTTTCCTGCGTTTTCAATAACTTTTTTTTCGTAATTAGTTTTTACTTTTTTTAAAAGATCATTACAGAAATTTCGATATCGTTTGTATGAGTTCTGCAAGACTGGATTTTCTGGTTTAGTTTTAGCTAGCATATGCAGTTTGTCTCTGTGCCTAATACAACGAATAAGTCCTGGCGTAATCCATGGTTTTATAGTATATTTTCTATTGCTTAGTCGAATAGTGTGCGTATTATTCTGAATTGCATGTTTAATATTATCTAATAAATAAAGCGTGCAGAACTCTATGTCATCACAATTGTAAATTGGAGCAAAGTCGATATTGTATAAATCTTTTTCTAGTTTGTTTATATTTAACTTAGAATATGTTTGCGTCTTGTCGCGCTTAGGTAATTTAGTATTTAAGGTTAGTAGGGCAGCATTATGATCGGTAATAAATGATTTGAAAATAATTGTAGATGATGGAGTTTTTGACTTTAACATAATATGATCCAAGCATGAACCACTTTGATGAGTGGGGAGGGTATGTGCGGGAAGTAAGCCATGAAAAGCACAAAGGTTAAGGTATTCTTCCGCAGCTGAATCGGAAGATGTAGGATGGATATTGATATTAATGTCACCAATTAAGATTATATTTTGAAAACATGATAATTTCTGTAATGTGCTATTAAGGGAGTTAATAAAGCTATCCGTGTTTCTGAAGGAGGGAGGCCTATACAAAGCTAGGATTGCATAATCAGATCCAACTGTTATAAGCAGTCTATTACATTCATTTATGTCTGGTTCTGAAATTGAAATTTTTAAGTTTTCCTTCGTATAGACTACCACTCCGTCATTCTGGTTATAGTTAGTATTACTACTGTGCATAGTGTATCCGGGTATTAGTGGAATATTGTATTTTTTTAAAAGCCAACACTCTGTTAATACAATAATGTCGCAGGTTAAATCTAATCTTTGTAGAAAAATGCTAAAATCGTGAAAATTTTTATATATACTACGTATGTTTTGAGTTAAAATTTTAAATGGATTGTTAAAACTAGCTATGTATTGTTTATAATTTTCCGGATCACATACTTTAGCCTCTGATACCGAGAAGTTATCTAAATCATGGATTACCGAATTCATACTTACAGGTAAAAACTAAAACTATTAAAATATATAAATAAGAAAAGTTTAGGGTCTTAAAAATAAACAATAATAATGTGGCGCTCTCAGACGCCTTCATAATTAATTGAATTAATATACCTTTTTTCGGCTATAATTTTTGCCGGGCAGTCAGGTGAGCCGGTGGTGTGGTTGCTGGGTTTTTTAAAATGCAGGCACGTTGCGCATTTTCCTTCTTCTGTCTTTTTAGGGCAATCCTTAATTGAGTGGCCCATACTTCCACAGTGGCTGCAGGTGCAATTGGCTTCCCTACAGTACTTTGCTGCGTGACCGTATTGCTGACATTTAAAGCAACGAGTCACTAAAGTGAAGTCCCTCACAGGGCAGGACGACCAATTTATAAAAACTCTGCTTTTGGATATCAGTGCTTTACGAATTCCAGCTGAGACCTCTATAATATAATTGCATGTCTCTGCATCTTTTTTGCCCGATTTATGGCTAAGTTTACACTGAGATAAAAATTGGTCAATTTTTAAATTATGTATCTGCTCTGCAAGATTTTGCTGGTAGAGACACGTCAGTAGATCCTTTTCTTGCATACCTGATGGGACACCAACAATTACAATTCTGGGATTTCTTTTACGAGGCTCATCAATAGATAGGTCTGAGTTCTTTAAAATTGCCGCATTTTTAATTTTTTCAACGTCTTCCCTTGATTCAGTGCTGATAATTACTCCACCATTCTTGGTTTTTCGCAGACCTCTGACCTGAAGTTTCATTTCTTCTGGGCAAATAATTTTCTGGACAAGGGATTTCGTCTCATCACTAGTTTTCGACTTATTGTTCGGGTAAATGGCCACAGCACTTAAATTTGATGGCTGGATAAAGCTATTTCCTTTTTTGACCATGTCGGCGAAAGAAGCTCCTGTAGTCGAGGTCGGAGATTCTGCAATCTTCATCTTAATGTCGCGAAGTTGTTGAGCTAAGTCTAGTTGGTCTTGTAGGCTTTCATTTTTAGTGTAAGCTTGGATTGCTTTCTGCTTTACCTGCTGGTAATGTACTGCCATCGAAGAAGTGCCATGTCCAACTTTGCGGCACAGTGTTTGGATTCTGGTCTTTTGATCCATATTCAGCTTTCCTTCCGATGTTATAGTGCATATTTCGCTCAGGCAGCTCTCAATCTGTATCATCCAGTTCTGAATTTCGGCAGTGCTAATAGCGATACATCCTTCATCTTCAGAGCTCTGGGCTGGGCGAGGTGCAGGGGTAGGTGGCGGGGTGCGAGCAGTCCTGCAACTTCGGTTGAAGGGGCTCTCCATGTTATTTCAAAAACAACTAATTACTTTGTAAACTTAATAACATCATAAGTTAAAGATTGACTTCAGTATAGATCAAAACTGGGTCATGAGTCAGCGCGTGATTATTACTTAATTTTATATTAATTTAGCACACGTCCGATCGCCGTCAATAGATAATATCAATTTACAAAAAAATTTACAATATCATAACAATTACATTATGTTACAAGAAGTATAAGAGATTGGTATGAGGAGCAATTATTCCCAGGCTT
>DWQP01000040.1:0-10554 GCA_018237385.1 Apodemia murphyi | reverse complement strand
ACGCTTTACCCCCCGTTTATTACCTCAATACATGTTTAATACTTGCTAATACAAAATTTGTAAAATACTTGTCAAAACATACTTATTTGTTGTAATCGTGTATTGCATCTGGCTTATATACTACATGTTTCATGAAAGACTTATAAACAACAAGTTTTGTAAATGTATTCGAACGAAAACATTGCACAAAACTTGTCAAATACATATATCAAATATGTATTATACCTCAATATAAACGAGGAGTTAGTGTTTCTATGTTGCTATTTTTTTACAATTTCTTTATCCGTTGATTTCTTCACCACCATTAAAATGAAAAACATTATATACCCTTTTATTTTTCTTATCATTTCTACAAAAAGGAATAAGTCCCCAAGGCGCTCGAGTAACTACTCATTGAGCATCATGGGTTCCCCTACTATTGTAATTGTTCACGCTATTGTGACACCTATTGTGATAAAGTGACAGACAGTTACTAACCAGTACTTATGTGTAAAGATTTAGTTGGGCAACTTTAGTTGATGCTTTTATAAGGTTACACTCTGAGCCACATTTTCTATTAACTGTACTTATGAGGGAATGGCTCAACCAGAATTTAAACCCAATATCTTGTGCATCTGTGTTGAATCCAATACTGCTAGACCACTAAGGTCAATTAAATGTTTTCTTTACAGGTCAGTTCTGGAGATTCCGAGAGGTAATTGAAGAAGGCATCGATGAAGTGGTGCCTGTGAATTATGAAATAACATCTTCAAATAATAATGTTCATAATGCAGTGATGCTATTTTCGTGTGACATCTGTAAAAAAACGTTCAGTCGAAAGAGCGAAATAAAGACACATTTAAATATACACAAAGAAGTAAAGCCTTACGTATGTAATGTCTGCAATAAGGGTTTCAAAAGGTCAAATGATTTACGTCGTCATAAATCTATTCACACTGGAGAGAAGCCATTTTCCTGTGACTTCTGTAGAAAAACATTCAATCGAAAGAGCATTTTAAAGATACATTTAAATATACACACAGGAGTAAAGCCTTACGTCTGTAATATCTGCAATAAGGGATACACAACAGCAAATTATTTACGTCAACATGAATTTACTCACACTGGAGAGAAGCCATTCTCATGTGACTTCTGTAAAAAAACTTTCGGTAACAAGAGTAATTTAAAGTCACATTTAAATGTACACAAAGAAGGAAAGCCTTACGTCTGTAATGTCTGCAATAAGGGTTTCACAAGGTCAAATGATTTACGTCGCCATGAATATACTCACACTGGAGAGAAGCGATTTTCGTGTGACTTTTGTAAAAAAACGTTCACTCGAAAGAGCAATTTTAAGACACATTTAAATATACACAAAGAAGTAAAGCCTTAAGTATGTAATGTATGCAATAAAGGTTAATTAATTAAGGTATAGCATAATAAAATTAGTTAACGTATTTTTAATGAAATTTCCAAAGTAATTTGTCGTATAAGCCACAATTCCCTTCTACCCTCATGTAAAAGATCTCGGGCTTTTATTCGACAGTACACTTTCGTGGTGTCCTCTTTAGAGTTGAGTAACTCCTGAGTGATTCGTTCATATGAACTGCTCATATATAGTGAACGAACTGAACTCGTTCACTACTGTGCGGTATTTTCGTTCCACAGTTCACTGAGTTCACCGGCTGACGGCTCAAGCTCACTCTCAGTTCCACAGTCCCGCGATTCGGTGGTTGTTTGTGTGCGTCACCAACTCATCACTAAGCAAGATGATATTCGTCGTCGCACTCACATACACTGACAATTGTATATCGCTATCTTTTTCTTTATTTATATTCGAAATTCAAGAGAGAGTATACTAGGTATTTTAGTCTTTATTTCATGAGACAATACGTTTCTTTTAGATTAATTCTAATCTATGCAACTTTGTTTACGTTATGAAGGCGTATTTTTTAAATTGGTTAGAGTATTATATTAGTATAGTATAGTCAATTGCGTAACATGAAAGTTACCTACCAAAAATTATTTTGCGCTTATTGTCTCTAGTGTAAATATTAAATTATTTTTAAATAGTGTAAATAGGTATTTTATTGTATATAGTGCAGGTAATAATTCTTTGTTGAGTCTCGGCTTAATTTAGTACGTATAAAAATGGCTTCAAAGCGCAAGCGAAGCGATATTTGGGGTCATTTTAATTTTAAATATTGTAAACAGAGTTGATTTTTAAATACGACTTTTAAAGTGAAAAGTAGGTTTCTTATTTATTTTTCACTTTAATTGTCAGTCCCAAGCCTGGAAAAATTTTGAAGGGAAATCGAATCTATTTTCTTATTTTTTATATGAACTTCATATGTGACGTAAATCTTTATGAACGAATAGCCCTTTGATTATAAATGAATAGCCATACTAGTTCAAAGTACGGTTTACTATTCCTGATTCAGGGAACGAAATGAACTGTGGAACGATTTAGTGGAACGAGTTCACTTCACGGAACGAGATTTGATGAACGAGTTCCAAGAAGTGAACGACAATGCCCAAGTCTAAAACAAAACCTCAAAAGTCAAACGGACGTCAAACGTATTGTATTGGTAATCTGTATGTCAGCTGTCATTCAATTCATTGACAGGGTAAAAGGCAAACGTTGACAGTTGATTCAGCCTTATTTACTAATAATATTTCATAATTATTATTTTTTCTTTCTCTCTCTCTTTCTTTCCTTTTCTATTTCTTGCTTTAATGTATACCATTTATAGCCTTTTAATTGTAATAATTTAGTTGCTTCTTGTTGTGTTATGCTTGAAATAGCTGTATGTCAGTAGCTTTTTGTAATGTAAATAGATTATTCTAGTTATAAGTAGCATATTAGTATTATTTTTCTATTTCAATCATATATTTTAAAGTATTTATATTGTATTGCAATTATATATTTTATTAATATTAATATTGAACATGAGTGACCCAGAATCTTATTTTTCTCTAGACTCGTCATCTTCTTACGATTTTGTTGAAGATGCATAACACTTTTATGCAGTGTAAGAGGAATTTTAATATTTGCCATATCAATGCTCAAAGCGTTCCAGCTCACCATCCAGATCTTTTATCTACTTTTAAAAGTCCTTTCATTAGCGCCATCCTCGTATCTGAAACTTTCTTAAAACCTTCTTTACCTTCATCTCTTTACTCTATACCTTCCTACACTTTAATTCGTAACGATAGAATCGGTAAAGGGGGCGGGGGTGTAGCCATTTATCTACGTAGTGATATACAGCATAAAATTATTGCCCTATCTCCATCGCTATACAGCGGGTCCTGTGAATACATTCTCTTGGAAGTCAAGGTGGGTTTGTCTTTATTTTTACTTGGGGTGGTTTATTCTCCCCCTACCATTGATTACTTTGACCAGTTCGAGAAACTTTTAGAGACTTACTCTCCTAAGTATGACCACTGTGTAGTGATGGGAGATTTTAACACCTGGCTCATAAAAGACAACAAACGAACGCGTGCCCTCATAAACCTAGTTAACTCTTGTAACTGCCACGTACTACCACTCAACGCTACTTATCACACCATTGATTGTCACTCTTTGTTAGACATTATTATTACTTCTCGTGTTGATCGTGTTTCTCACAGTGGACAGTTCGCGGCACCTGGTTTTTCCCACCATGATCTGATTTATGCGTCATATAACTTACGTACCCAAAAACACAAATGTAAAACTTTCATGCAGCGTAACTTTAGCAAAATTGATGATTCTAAATTAATTTCTGATGCTCGTGATATTGCTTGGTCAAAACCTAGTATGTGTGAAAATTTAGAGAGTAAAGTTTTATTATTCACTGATTGCATAGTTAAGTTATATGATAAGCATGCTCCCTTGCGTCCAGTTCGTATGAAGCATCCACCCGCCCCCTGGATAACTGATCATATCCGTAACTTAATGGCGCGTCGTGACCGCCTTAAACGCAAATTTACAAAAAATCGCTCTTTAGAACGTTGGGAAGCTTTTAAAGTAGCCAGAAATAAATGCAACCAAATGGTCAGAAATGCAAAACGTCGTCACATACTATCTAACATAGAATGTTCTTCATCTACAAACATCTGGAAATTCCTTCGATCCCTTGGAGTCGGAAAACTACATTCTGAGCTACCGTCCCATTTAAATATTGATGTCCTCAATAAACAATTTTCTTTGTCATCTCAACGCATTAATCCCCAAACTAAACTAAAAACACTTCAACATTTAGCTTTGACTCCTATTAAAAATATTACTGCTTTTAAATTTGAACCGGTTTCCGAGGATCTTGTGAAAAGGATTGTACTCGACACATCTACCAAAGCTGTTGGGTGTGATGGTCTAGGTAGAATTATGATTTTGCCAATACTGGACATAATTTTACCCCATTTAACTGAGATAATTAATTCTTCCTTATCTAGCAGCATTTATCCTTCCTCATGGGCTAAAGCCTTTATTACTCCGCTTCCCAAAAGAAATAATCTCACAGATCCCTCTCATTTCAGACCCATTTCCATATTACCCTACCTTTCAAAAATTCTAGAACGCATTGCATACATTCAATTTTCCAATTTTCTTTCGACAAACAACTTATTAAATACCTTCCAATCTGGCTTTCGTCCATGTCACAGTACATCAACTGCTCTTGTCAAAATAACTGACGACATACGGTGGGCAATGGATGAAAGAAAAGTCACTATTCTTACTCTACTTGATTTCAGTAATGCGTTCAACTGTGTGGATCATGATATTCTCATAGCTATTCTTCGTTCATTGAATTTAACTGACTCAGCAATTGCGTGGTTTAAATCTTACCTTAGCGGGCGCCGACAACAAACGCGAACTAATGATTTGCAGTCAGACTGGTGTGACGTTATAAATGGTGTACCACAGGGTGGTGTACTATCCCCGCTGCTGTTTTCTGTATTCATCAACGCTGTTGTTTCATCTATACAGTTTTGCTCGCACCATTTGTATGCAGATGACTTACAGCTTTACATATCTGTTAAACCGGATGATCTAGAACGAGGCATCAGTAATATGAACAGTGATCTCAATGCAATCAACACTTGGGCAAGTAACCATGGACTTATATTAAACCCGGACAAAACACAAGTGATACTGATTGGGCGGGACAGGTTTTTATCACAGATTAATTTAGAGAATATTTCCCAAGTAATCCTCAATGGTAAAAACCTCCCTTACCTTACTTGTGTGAAAAATTTGGGAATTTACATAAGTAATAACCTTTCATGGTCTCAACACGTATGTGAAGTTAGCCGCAGGATTTTTTCGACTATGCATGCATTGAAACGCCTAAAAAATTTTATTCCTATTCAGACTAAAATAATTTTGGTTAATGCCTTGTTATTACCCATTCTGGATTATGCGGACATATGTTATCCTGACTTGACTGTGGAGCTGCTGAATAAACTGGATCGTCTGCTTAACTTATGCATTCGTTACATTTACGGATTGCGTAAGTATGATCACGTGTCTCAGTTCCGTTTACAGTTGAAATGGCTGAATATACGATTTCGACGAGATGCACATGTTCTTTCATGTTTATATAATATTCTCAATAACCCACTTTCCCCAGCTTATCTAAAAGAACGCTTTAAGTATATCTCGAGTCAAGGTAGGTCTCAGCGGTCTTTTCATCTCAATACGCTGATATTCCCAGATTATAACTCTGCAACATATTTCAATTCCTTTACTATCACTGCAATTCGTTTATGGAATTCTCTTCCGTCCCATCTACGTGATGCTCCTTCTCTTTCTATCTTTAAGTCACGAGTTTATGACTATTTCTACAATCGTCAAAATTCCTAATTATTGTTTTTTCTTCATTACGTCTTGTTGTATGTTCATTTATGTTATTAATTATTATATATTATGTGTATCTTGTTTATACTTTAATATGTATTTTATGTATTAACATGAATGTATGTATGTATGTATGTATGTATGTATGTATGTATGTATGTATGTATATTTATATGTATATGTATATATATTTATGTATGTGTGTATTTATAAAGATATTATATAGTGTTTATGTACATGTATATTATCGTAATAAGTACCTGCCTAATTATGATTAGTTTTAATACTATGTTCGCAATATGTTGTTATGCACTACCCAAGCTTTTTCTCTCAGCATAATTAAGGCAAACTGTGAGAAAATGCTTATTAGCATTAAGTTACGCCTATTGTACCGATTTTGTAATTTGTGCAATAAAGAGTTTAAATAAATAAAATAAATGGTTTGGACTAGTTAAGACTCTAGCCGTGTATCACCATTACACCAGCGTTCACACTGGATTACTCATGGCTTGGACTAGGTAACCTTCTAGCCTTGTATCGCCACTATCAAATGTTACTCCGTTACGATTAACAGCATAGTATCATGGTTTGGACTAGTTAAGACTCTAGCCGTGTATCACCATTACAACAGCGTTCATACTAGATTCCTGATGCTGAGGAGAATCAAATACAAACATACATTACAATGTTTGAAGCGTATACACTAGACTGCCTTATCATCATCATTATTATTATTTCCTTCATTTACATTAAAATCTATTTGTTACATTTATCACCACAACATTACACAAAAAAATACAATATTATAAAAATAAATGTAAAAAATAGGTAGTTATTCTTATTTTGGTTATCACTTGGACAGTTCTCTGGATGATAAGACATTATCATGACCTATAGACATCTGCAACACCCTAGGCATTTCCGATACAAAGTAATATTTATATATTTTATATGTATGTACGAATATATTTATACATTTTATATGTATGTACGAATATATTTATATATGTAATCTAAGATATAATATTACGAATTTAATAAAATTTTAAATCATTCATCATTAAAATCAAGATATGTAAATGAAAGTTTTTACCTATTTCATAAAAATAGCCGACAACATTCGGACTTATTTAGCAATGGGTATCCATGGTTTTATTTTTCTACACATGCTGTCCCATCGTATTTCTAAGATGATCTTTCAGCACCTCTCATATCACTTACTTGATACCGTCCCCCCAATGTTACATTTATAATCTGGAAAGGAACTATGTAAAGAGGCATAAGTTAAGGGCTTTGACCTTTAAAGTTACAGGAGAGAGAGTTAGTGAACAAGAATTTCAAGGACCACCAAGTCTCCGACTTACAAATATGGGTAACTTTTCTTTTAGCGTAAAAGATATATATTTTTTTAAATTATATATATATAAATCAATTGCTGTTCGTTAGTCTCGCTAAACTCAACGACTAGACTGATTTGGCTAATTTTGGTTTTAAATTTAGGGAAGGTTTAAAAGGTGAGTAAATATGGTAAAATCGTTCAACTTTTTTTATTTATTTATTGATTGTGAGGCGGTACGAAGTTTTCCGGATCAGCTAGTTTTTAATATTAATGTCTATTTCTTTTCTTAAAGCGGTAACGACAACGCAATGTTCATTATCATAAGCAACTGCATCATTATCCGTACGGATTCTATTCCCGAAAAAGACTTTACTCGGAACAGCATATGTGGTTCTATTAATCATGCTATTTATGCCTGGTTGGATATTTGTATTGTACTAATTCTACCCGTTATCGGTGTCAGCATCTATACTACGCAAAACTTCCAAGATTATTTGGTTATTATAGTGTTCAACTTGACAGTTTGAACGAGGTACCGCGATAATTTAATCTCTAATATATCGATCTTTGCAATAATCTTTAAATTGTTTAAAAGGAAACTCACTATCCGCATTACTTATAATTCTTTTTAGACTCCCGAATACTTTAACATTTTTAATAAATTCGTAAATTCAAAACTAAACGAATTTTGTAAATGCATCTAAACAGGTAGCTATTTGTCAAGGACTTTTCACAAATGGGTCTAAATAGTCATCGTGTATAAAAAGGACTGACTTACTAGATATTGGATGTAATATTCCGAGTTTCTGGCCATGAATGTTCTTATAATATATACAACTAGCTGTTGTCCAGTAGTTCATGGTTAATTAAATATTCGCTTATTTGTTTCGGCCTCCCCTGACTAAATTAACTTGAGTCATAAGTAAAATCATGTGTATAGAATACATTAACTGATTCGTTTACTTAGACCATATCTCACAGAAGTGCAATCCGTAATGATTGTAAAATTAGTAACGATTAAACAGTTCCAATTCAAAAGAATCCTTTTTCTTAGAAACGCGTAGAGGTATTAAACTGCAATTTATATCAAATACTCAAGTCCACTATCCCTAGGAGTTGTAAAATAAATTAATCTTTTAAGCCATCGCAATCAAAAGATTGAGCCGTTTATGCCGCAAATTTTCGAAACGCGCAAGAGATTTAAAACTTACAGGGTACTTTCCGTAAACTCAGAATCTTGAAATTTGGTACAAAGCAACGTTTTAAAGCACAGACAAAGTAAAATTGCGAAAACCGTAAATTTTTAGTTATAAATATAATATATATTAAAGGTACTTTTAATAATTTTATGGAACCCTCGGTGCGCGAGTCCGACCTGGACTGTTTTCTTTTTTTTTTTTTTATTAGTTTGAAGATTGTAGAAGTGAATACATTTTTCACCATTATCAGTTAATTGTGCTAAAGTAACCCCTACACTACGAGACTTGCATCGAATTGCACCATAATAATGTGAATATATATATTTATTTAAAAACTACATAACGTTAGCTAAGATATCCAGGGTATCCGACCGAATAAATTGGAGGGTATTAACTTCTTAAATTGTAATTTTAATTATGTAATACAAATGTGTGTGTAATTATTATTTGTATAAAATGTATTATGATAGTAAAACTAATTGTAATAGTTCAGTAAGGAGAACATATTTCCTCATTGTCCAGAGGTGGGCGTAAATGGCTGCGTCACAGTTTTTAACTATAGCAGTTATTTACGAACAATTTGTATTTGTGCTTTATTGTTTATATGTTCAATAAATCTTTGAAATCTTTGAAATACTCGTAAAATAGAAGCGGTTCATCAACTATGACAATTTTTAAGTTTAGTAAATTATTATAGAAAATTTATCGACAATTGCGCTATCATATGTGAACCATTAACTTCTCTACCAAAAAAGAATCAAACTGGCAATGGGGCTCCGAACAAAATAAAGCCGTTAATGATTTGAAAATTGCACTTGCCCAAACGCGGTTGTACATGTATCTACCCCAGATTTGTCAATACTTTATGATTGGCAGTTACATTGCTAACGGTTAACTTTTTTACTGATCGATATGTGAGTGTCTCGTGTAAACGATTATACATACATAGTGTCTGCAGTAAAATTTCTACTTACAAGAATGTCACAACATAATGAATCGATAACATGACGTGATTATTAGTTCTACATAATCTACCCTTAATATAACTGCTAAAACCCCAGTAACTTGTACGCATGACTCAATTATAAAACCTACCAAATTAATTGTATTACACGGAAATGGCTGTACAATTAATGTTTTACTAATTAACTCGTTATTAAGACCAGTCACTTTCAATATCAAAAAATGCCTTCTTTTGAATATCTTTCAAAAAGACCTGCTTGTAATAATTTTTTTTGTATTCATTTAAAATATCTACAAACAGTTTCAATGCGGCCCAATTATTTGCAGAAAGAACATCTGACACTTTTCTTTTTGACTACAGTGGTTCTTTCTGTCTCCGAATTCGCCGCAACGCTAATATTTTATTATATTATCGGACCATCCGGAGCACGTGCATTTGATTCAACCATATTTATACACATTTAGATACTGTCAACGAGAAGATCAAATTCGGGAATCACTGAATCACTCAGAGAATCCCTGACGATAAAAAAAAACATTTTCACTTACGGTTGGTGATAACATAAGGCGCCGCTTATTTGACTTACGCCGATATCCGTTATTTTTACTGGTACTGTCACTCGACTCGCAGAAGCTGTCCTCTTAGATCTCTTTTGCGGTTCCGAGGCATTATTTGGACGTGGAACGAGCCAACTTCTGATATGAAACTCAAACAAGAAAGTATTAGTACAATATCATCTTTTATTTAAATAACACACTCAGCTTGACCTAGCATTACATTTTATAACTGATACACCTATACCTCTTATTTTTAATTACAATAGAAATCACTGTTTAACATTTATTTTATTCAACACGACACGTATCACTTTACACCTGCACTAATTCAATAACTTTTAACACTATTACACTGACCGCACACTTTTTAATGTTCACTGCACAAGAACTAAAAGATAACTGAACGTATTCCCTAATTTTGTTCTCTCAACGTTTTCGGTGAGACTCGATTTCCCGCCATAACTTGTTCAATAAACAAGCTCGGCAGCGCCATCTCATTATAGAACGTAACTGGTCGGTAAAACAGTTACTCCCGCCAATAGTTTGGTCGATAAATAGTGACGTCATAACGTGTAACGACATCTAGTATGCGAGAGCGACAACAATACTTTCATACCATCCATGACCCAGGAACACAGAAAAAGTTTTTGTTCCCTGGCGGGATTCGAGCCCGCAAC
>DWQP01000039.1:0-10918 GCA_018237385.1 Apodemia murphyi | reverse complement strand
TGTGCTCTCAGGCAACTAACCAGACCCCGCATTCCCGTAGGAAGAGTGCAAGACGAACAGGTATCTACCAGGATGATGATAGCATGTCCCATATCTCAAATCTAGTGAGTTCGATCGACATGAATGTTATTAAATATAAACCCCGAATTAATATCAACTATTTACCCTAATTTAGTCACACATGGGATCACTACAATTCCCCGACCCCAATCATGCCACTATCTCTCAGTTCATGAACACACTTACCTCTCATCTGTCAATCTTAAACCCCCTAAACACATTCTTACATCATTCGCACTACCATACATAAAGCAGTCAATCAAACCTCACTACCTGCCTAACACATTACACACAGTTGAATTATTAAATTAATTTTCCTTTAGAGATACAATAAAATTTGATAATTATTGCAATTAGTTAATTGAGATTACCTAGATACTATTGATAATTTAAGTCTATTTGCCTCTTTACTTATTTGCCTACATATTGGTAACATACTAATTATCTACCGAATTACTAAATATTTAGTTTTGTCTTACAAAATACTAACTTAATCCTGTCGCCTAATCATCTTTACCTAAATGCTTATATTTATTACATTTTATAATATAGCCTTACCTAATTCATTTTAATTTATAACTACCTAAACAATGTGAAACATAAACCAAGGAATTTATATTACAAAATTCTAATTGACATGAATTTCAACCTTACACGTCCAGAATACCCTTCACCCCCCGTCTTGCTCCTCACAAACCGGTTAACCAGCCGACGCCACGGCCATCCCCGCGTACCGTACAAGCCAGCACACCAAACGGCGCCACCACCATTGCAGTGCACCGCACACGCCCGTACCACAGCCAGCGCCACGGCCACTGCCGCGCCCCGCACGCCAGCACCTCAGACAGCGATACAGCCACTGCCGCGCCCCGCGGTCGCCAGCATCACAGCCAGCGCCACGGCCATCGCTACGCCGCGCACCTCGCCATCCTTCCGGATTTCCTCACACAGAGAAAAATATATGTTAATAACTAAAATAAACACTCAAGTAAATAGCGTTCAACTTCTCTGGGAATTTTTACAATTATTACAAATAAACCTCGTTATTATCCCTCAATTAGAAATATTTTAGTTAATGTTTATTCTAAACTCCCATTAGTTTTATTACATAATAATATTTTCAACAGGATAGCTTTACATCAAAATCCGTCTCACGTTTTGATATCTGAATCTATATTTAAAATCGGCTCCAGTACATTCTTGGGTCCCTACTATTTAAATTACTTTCATCACTCAAGATGACCGGTTTTTAACTAAACATGGTTGATAAATTTTATTCACTCGAACACAAAATAACCAATGGAATATATGTTAAAATTTCTATTTCATCACGATCCTCCCCTCCAGGGTTTTCCCATGCTAAACAGGAACCCTAAACACAATAATGTCTTTATAAATCGTTCCCGCCGACCTCCATAAAATGGCCGCCAACATATTATATTAATTTAAAAGATTTATTGTATATAATATGTTATTAAATAAAATCAATTGATCAAATTTCCCACTCCCAGGGTTTTCCATTCTAAACAGGAACCCTAAACACAATAAGGTCTTTAATAAATCGTTCCCGCCGACCTCCAGAAAATGGCCGCCAACATTTTATATTAATTTAAAAGATTTATTGTATATAATATGTTATTAAATAAAATCAATTTATCACATTTCCCAATCCCAGGGTTTAGTTTTGATCAAACTCAAAATAAAAAATTAATTAATTAATAGAATAAATTAGTCAAAATAGAATCAAAATAATGTTAAGTGAATCTTTACATTATTAAAATTTACCCTCGCTGCCCACATCAAAATGGCTGATCCGAATTTTATGTTATTACATACGTAATTTTACCAAACCCGCGCTCGAAATTATGTAAACCCAGACACAAACTAACTTACTATATTAAATCTAATGTACTCATAGCCCCCCTGGATTCTAAACTTAAGATCAATTATAATTAGTAATTTTATAAGATTTCGGTAGGCTAAATATAAATCTGAACTCATTTCCAAATTTATTCCATAACCACAACTAAATTTCCACCTATAATCGCAGATTTTATAACTAATAATTCACATAAACCCTTTCTAATGTTTTACACATTATTCTTTTCCCGCCGATACTTTCATTACCTTCTAAACTTCTTAGATTCCTATAACCATTCTCGAACCTTCGATTCTAATAACTACGGACAACCTATTCACAAGTAAACCAGAAATCTAAATAAGTACTACCTTAAACGACATACAACGAAATTCCTAGCCACGGGTATTGAATATAACAAGATGGCGGTCCCACACGATATAACAATATCACCTAAAATACCCACACGATCCTCATACAGCTTAGACAACCTTCCTTAACTCAAAATACCTCCTTAACCAACATAAAACAAAATTCCTAACCACATATATTATCAAATATAACAAAATGGCTAACACCACACAATATAGCAATATCACCATACGCAAAACATTCTAGATTTACATTTAGGATTCAGATCCTTACTGTCCTTCATCTCATTTTACAAACAGCCTACCTCACACATACTGATCTTATATTTTGATCGTAAATTATTCTAATACGAATATTCACAAATTCATATGTAGTTTGGTTATCTCAGGTCATTCTAGGAAAATCATCAATACACAAGGTACAAGGCAAGATATACAAAATTATAAATAAACATCAATAATTTACCTGAACAAAATTTTCGTTTTTTAAATTCTTTACTCACGGCCTCCAGTCCAACTATTTCCCTTACAAAATGGCTTCTTTTCTGCATCCGCGCCAAAAACTCACGTCTCGTCGCTCCGTCGTCACTTCTTCCAGAACCTTTTCGTTTCAGACTCCCGCGCCGACTAAAGGCCTCCATTCCGCGCCTCTCTCGCATTTATTCTCGCGCTCCCTCTCTCCCCACGTCGTACCTCTTCGCATCCACCAATACCCAGACGCGTCATTTTTCCGCGGCCAATCAGCATCATTCAATCGTATGTTAATTTCTCTCATTCGTCAAGAACCCAATGTGTCACACTCAACATGTAAACTCTTTTTCTGTCGCTAATTTCATTTTCCACAATTATTTTAATCAAAGTGGGCCAAAATACTAATTTTATTATTTTTAAGGATTGACTATGCTATTTCCAAACTCAACAAGGTTTTGCTAATATTTCCCTTAATTTGGGACATCAGTTGAACCATAACTTCCCCAATTACGTTCCTTTACTCAAATCTTAAAGTATCACAGTCAGCCTACAAACTTATAGATTTAAATTACAGAATAACTAAGATAATTACATTATCTTGGCACAGAATTATTTTCCTCATGCGGTTTACTATTAGACTTTCTTTATTAATCAATTAATACCGATTTAGACATACATCTCTTACAAGCGCCAATACCCCAATAGCGGATCCCACTGTAAACTACATTTATACAAATTTTATAGAATTTTCCCTTTACAGGTAATAGTTTTAACAATGTAGTAATACAGACATGTATGCCAATTGTCCGAAGATAATTTTAATGATATTTAATCCATCCTAGAGATTTTCCTATCTTTATAAATCAACTGAACCTAACTCATCCCGAATACGCATTTTCTTTATTATTTAACGCCATCTAGTAGTCCGTGCGTGAACTTCTTTTTGATTCACCTAGCTAATTACGGACAACAACAGAACTAATACATAACGAATCTTACGCAGTTAATTATTACATATCTCAATCAAACTAACATTGAAACACCCGGATTGTTACAATTGCCCCCTAAATTTTGTTATAAATGTATGATTTCCAAACATGTTATAACAAAATTTACCGCTAAAATTTCTCCTACATTCTATATCACCCAGCTGGCTTAATAGTACTAGGGAGAGAAATTACAACAAAGAAGTAGGCGGCCACCCTACTCCCCAACAACCATGACTGAAATGGTTGGTGAATAATTTTAAGTTCACAATAATATTGGCAAACATACCCCTCTCACATCAGCCACAGTAATGCCGCCTCCCTACGGGGACTTGGGTCCTGCGACAAAGTGCAAAAAGAAAAGAAAGAAAAAAAAAAAAAGAGAAAACAAAATAATTAAAATTCCAATTGACTTCTATTACTCTTTATCCTCCTAAAGAAAACGTGATAAACCAAACTCGATCCTCTAACCCCTTCCTCGCAAACACCAAATCTTCTAAAACGAAGCAATTAAACAAGACTTGATCTCCTAACTCTAACTCAAAAGCACCAACTCCGCACCATCTTCCTATTCCCTATTAATATTTTCCAACTGAACACTGAAAACTGCACAAAAGTTAGCATACTTCCCTTTTCATTCCAATTAAATTCCTTAAACAACACAAAATATTATCATTCCTTTTCTCGCGTATTCTCAACTCCATTTCCCTGCTAAAACTACCAACTGAAGCTTTCAATCCCTACGGTAACACATTACATACATGTATACATATACAACCCCATACACTACACATACATATATATTTTCCACCAAAAGTAGAACCTGTGTATTTTCGGCTAGACTTTCCTGAAGGTACGCATTATTCAAATCTAAAATACTGATATATTTCGCCCCATTAAACGAATTTAAAATGTCAATTTGCATTGGCAGTGATTCTGACTCAGTCACTACGTATTTATTTATCTCCCTAGCGTCTAGTAAAATCCTAACTGTCCCACCTGATTTAAAAGTAAACGTTAACAGACTACTGTAAGGAGTAAAAGCTCTATATATTATTCCCATTTCCTCAATTTCTTTCAATTTTTCTTCTAATTGCCCCCTATAAGCGTACGGTATTGGGTAAGTTCCTTTTATAACAAGAATATGATCTTTCATTCTAATTTCATGCTCGTAACAATTAACTCTCCCTAAACCTTTAGTAAAAATTCTAGAGTATTTCGACAATACCTGTTGTAAGTCCCTAATTTGAGTCTCATCTAGTTTATTCCTATCCTAAGATTCTCCTCTGAAACTCCGTCGTCTTCCTTCTCCCTGCTTTCAATATTATTCAATACGCACACTTCCCTCTTATTTAAGCTAACATTCCTACAAGGCACAAAAACACTACCATTCTTTCCCTTCTGTAACACTAGCCCCATTTTGTCACTAAATAATATACTGGCTTTATTCATCTTGAGCCAATCAAACCCCAATATCATATTATGGGTGAGATTAGGCACTATTAAAAGGTTTGTTTCAAATGTTATGTCTCCTATTTTAAGAGGCAATAAAATCATCTGTTGTATTTTCATACTCTTTTGACCTACTGCCCCCCGGATTTGTATAGCTTTTACTGGCATCAATGGTATCTCCTTCCTATTTTCCAATGACAAACTACACCAAAAATTCTCGGAAATACAAGTTATGTCACTCCCCGTGTCTATTAATCCTATAACCGTACGATCTAAAACCTCTACAATAACCTCAGCCCTACCACCAATAGTCTCTTCCTCTATTAACAATTCGTCTTCCTCGAATAAAGAACAAACTTTATAGTCTTCGAGTTGTACCCAATTGACCCTACTTTCTAATAACATTTGAATATTCTGTATTATCTTTAACCCTAAATTATCACCACAATCCTCCTGAACATATCCTAATCCTGCTTTATCTTTCCCCCTAATTAATCTATCACACGCGGCCTTAATTGGACACCGTATTCCTTGCCCCCTTTTCCCTAACCCTTGTCCAGGCTGCCACCCCATTTTCAACATAATATTTACTATTATATGTCTATTACAGTCAAATGATTCGGGGTAACAATCATCGACGTCACCTAGTTTAAATTCACATTTGGGGTTACATCATTTGGAGGCAACTCTGGCGTTAAGCCTATACTATTGTCCTTATCTACCACCATGACGTTTGTTTCCGCACTTCTGCCTTTACTAACATTCTTCCCGGTGTTATTTCTTCTAAAATTCGTTGAAGGCATCCGGGTATTGGTTCACTGATAGTTGAATTTTTGTGAATTAATAGGATTTTGGGTTGCAATAGAACCAAATCCTGTCTTGTTCTTCTTATTTATTGCATCTAACTTACGCAGAAACTCCGCAGCTCCTAACAAATTATTATTTTGATTGGCCCAAGAATATTGTACATCTTTAGGAAAGTGATTCATGATGTCATTTATTAATTGTGTCTCTGGGATTGGATGATTTAGCATCTTCGCTTGGCCCGATAGTGAAATAAAATGATCTAACATTGTGGGCTGCTCCTCTCGATCCCATTTACCACAAACGATTTTCTTCCGAAGCTCACTCTGCTCTGCTTCCCCCCAATAAGTGTTTAAAAAGTCTACCTTGAAGTCAGCTAAATTTTGCCATCTTCCTTTATACACTCTCGCCCATTCTCGTGTCTGTCCTCCAAGACATTCTATGATCAGATCAATTTCATTGTCCTCAATCGGTGTTTTCTTAAGCCATGACGATAAATCTTCCAAAAAGGTCACAGGGTGGGTATTCCCAGCTCCAGGAAATTTAGGTTTTTCGATGTTTAACGCCGGTGACATATTGACATAACATATTCGTTCTCGGGTCCGCCCTAGTTCTCCAGGCATCACTGAATTGATACTAATCGATGGACCCCGTTGCGAAGTTTCAATTACCCTTGGCGTCCCCAGAATTGGCTCGTTAGAACTCTGATCCTACTTCTTGTTCAGATGTTCCCTTACAGGCACTCAACATAATGGCCACCTGGTCTTCAAGCTTAGAAATCTTCTGTGTCAATAGCCCAACGGTACGCCGCAAAGCCTTATTCACTACTCTATAATTAGTAGAAGGTTTTCGATTCACTCCTACAATACCAGTATCAGACTTCTGTGCGGGCGCACCCCTTTTCCTTGCTCTAGGCATAATCCCTCTTTTCCCCTCACACTTCTGAAATTGAATAAGATTTTACCCGGTCAATAACCCAACGATTCCTTGTTCGAGTTTTATAAGCAACGCTTGCTATTAACAATCTTCCTGAATTCCCCGAGAACTTGTTAATTCTGTTCATTTCTCTCACAAGATTCCCCATACCGATACTTATTATAAATATCCTGTAAATAATACTATATCCGGGCGCAGTCAACCATAACTTTATACAACCTTCCATGCTAATTATATTTCCGATAGTCATGATATTACTAACATTATCATTACATTACACAACCTGTAACATACACATACAACTACAAATATTCACTCATTTCAAATACTTTCCTTAGCCTTCAATCAACAAATAATTCACAAATCACTAAACCCAACACTAATCCTTATACCAACATCCTATACTTCAACCTCTCATGTACACCAATGATAAGTTTCTTCCACCAACAATTCATTATACAATTGACATAACCCAGTAAAAACAACGCTCGGATCGGACTGAAACACATCTAACTACTCTCCTCCGCACCTATAACGTCATTGTAACAGATGCCCCCATTTCAATCGGACTAGTAAACCAATAACCCTCCAACTAACAAACCCACCAGTCTCAACATACAACCAATCAGCTTAATATCCAAGGTCTAAACTCACAACATCACCTATAAGAACACTATACCAGACCATTAACCTAACCAACCGTACACTCCTAAATAATATACTATAATAACTATACAATTGGGTTTTTTTTTTTTTTTATAATATAACAAATGGCCACACACTAACATGTCTATTCCATAGTATACTATCACCTTAGTAATCTCGAAATATGTCTTAACATTCCAAATATACTATTAAACCTTCACTCATTATTTACTATTATCTAGTGATGTCCGAACCCAACCTACTTCACTGAACCATACAGACAAAATTTTAAAGTACTTAGAAATCATTAATATAGCACATTTTATTTAAATAAACTAACACAACCAAAAATGAAATTATACTACTACCACCTACTCCTTAATCAACGTCAATAATAACTATTACGAAAACTTAAGTTCACTCAATATCATAATCTGTTATTGGATGTAACCGAATGCTCATTCGATCTATCAACCCCCCCCTTTTAGTACATTAATTTATATTTAGCCACACCGTCGCGACTTACTCTCAGCATGATGCTGTCTAAACACCATTAAATAAATTCATCTAATTAACACTATTCCGAAGCACATGAAATAATAAAGGAGTTAACGTAACAGTACAATTACTATTAGCACACATACACATATATACACAAAATATACACATATATACACAAATTCCTGAAAATTTCTTCAATATAATCTCGCCTTCATAAAAATAATCAGCATATATTCCACATTGTTTCACATTAGTAAGCCAATTACAATTTCTGAATAAAATATAAATTTATACGCGTTCAAGGCGTAATGCATCTTGCCCCCACTAGGGATTGAACTCGCGTCTCCCCCAAACGCTCCACGACCGCTAACCCGCTCGACTATAGTGACTGACAAACATATCGAATTTGCACATTAAAACCATGCGGATCGTAGCCAACTATTCGGTTTTTTTTTCTTTCACGATTATTTTATTATTATTTTATTTTATTTATTTCTGTTTCAGCTATTAATACCATATCTACTCTACTTTATATTAAATTAGATTATTATCTTATCATAATTTGATGCAATAATTAAACTATCCTACAAACATTTTCTTTTAATTTACTCGTTACCATTTATTTTCTGAAACTGTGAATTTACATATTAATTTATTAGATTGTACTATTAAATTAATCCAATTTGAACATTACTAATACCTAACTAAGTTATTTATTTTTAATTTAAATACTTCACTTGAGATCGTCTAATTTAACCTTTTAAATATTTATTTAGTATTTCATTATTTATTTGATTTCAATTGATTTAACACTCACTAACTATCACTAAAATTGAATTTAAACATTCCAATCTCCTGTTTTTAAACATATTTTTTAAACATAAAATTTGTGTTACGAAGCATTTTATATTTACTCCGTACTTCATAACACATTCTTACTATCCATCAAACATCCACTACTCCACTCAAACATGACGACCATCAAAATCTATCACGCTAGTGTTGTATCTAAAATGTTTGCAACCTTTCTCACATTTCACGACATCAAATTGTGACAAACCTTGGTTTGTCTAAGTTTGTATAAATTCGATCATTTGTTCGTAATTTATCAATGTAAATCCTGGTCACCCTGGCACCCTATTGTAACTTACCCCTAATGATAAATGGGTATCAGATAATAAAAACCAATATTTTATATATTATTATATTTGCATATAGGATTTACATTGAATGATCGAAGAACAATGAAAGAATACGGATTAACTTTACTTAACCTATGATTAATAATATAATCCATAAACATAGCAAATATCAACCATACCTCTTCCATTAACATTCAAAATTCACACATACTACAAGTGCAATGTACAAAGATAATTTGGCCATGTGATCTATCTAGTAGCAGTGACAGACCCCTAGTGTTGTGATTTGTGTAATAACCCAATAGATCTTTTGAAAGGTACATTTCAATACAAAGTGATAGATAATAGCACATATAGAGATATAGTTAAGGAAATATTATCTCCATAAATAATACATAATATACATACATAAATAAATAACTGAATACAATTTACAAATAATTATGAAAGGAAGAGTAAATATAATTTCTTATTTTTGGTTCGGCTAAAGATATCAAAACTAACAAAGCTTTCCCTAATTTATGTATTTCTCCTTTAGTGATTGAACTATTTGTTCTAAATGATTCTATTATTAACAACCAATATTATTAGAAATGTTAATAGAAGTAAGAGTACGCATAATATTTAATATGCAATAATTATGAAATCAAATTAGCTAACTAATAAGGGCATTGTGGGTTTTTGGGTGTGTAACAGGCTCCACCATCGCCTCACAACTTGTAGGTTCCCACCAGCCTGTGCTAGCTATCTACAGAACCTCCCAGATATAAAAGAACAATGGGAAAGACCTCAGGCCTTTAAATTGAACTTAAGGTATAAAAGGCGAAGACCGTTATAATAATCCGGTAGTCACCAATGTATGGTATACAACCACTTAATAAGATTAATCGTAGTACTGACAACAATAGTTGTCTTCAATTTCACCAGAGACACGCCGAAGCATGTACAAAGCTAAGCTAATAATGGTTCCATTGAGAGTACCATAATCTATAAAACAAACATTAACATGTAGATATACATGTAAATTTAAATGGGGTGACAATTGTAATCATCACCAGTTCCATTCAAGCCAAAGCATATATGAAACTAAATAAATAATGTTTATTTAAAGAATCACAGTCAGTGAAACATATATATAATGTAGATCGGCACACATATTGGTGTACACCTTTATAATAAATAGTTAAATAAATAAATTAATATCACATGTAAATGTGTAAAGAGAGCCTTAGCTCTTGGTTTATAATAAATAGTTATATAAATAACTTAATATCACATGTAAATGTGTAAAAGGGAGCCTTAGCTCTTGGTTTATGCATTTAGCTGTGTACAGCAAAATATTAACAAGAAGAATGATTTCAATTTGCATCAATGCCATGTCATTTGGCGTTATGAATTCAATCATAAAGCAAGGTATACTTAATCAAGGTAAACCCTTTTATTAACTCGCGATAGTATTATCTCTGCGAGCGATGACCATTTGAATGAGATATTTCACTCAAATAAAATGAATTTTGAAGCTACCTTTACCAAGGAGCAGAGTTAATGTAAATACATTAAAGTTACGAACTAATTCGTAAGATTTGTGATATAGCTCACACTGTGTAGATTTAGTTTAGATATAGGCAGAGTCCCCATTGCGTCAAGCTGAAGAGGCGGAAGTCTGGGACGATCAGGCCACATCTTGTGCAT
>DWQP01000038.1:0-11166 GCA_018237385.1 Apodemia murphyi | reverse complement strand
AATATCTAGGCAATAGCAAGATAATATGTTTATATAAGATTTTTTTTTAAATCGACACATTTTTAGAAATGTGAATGCAAACACAAACTCTGCATAATATTCTATCTCGGATTTAACTCATATATTCTTAAACTGCTGGTGCTAGTATTACTAGACTTATGTTAAATGTATATTGAAATTAAGGTAATGTTTAATAACAACAAAATAAGAGAGAAATAATTTTACGTTCGAAACTTCAAGATAATAAAAGAACTCTATAAACATGTAGGATCTCAGACTAAGCATTGGATTTTAAACATACTGTATTAATTTTACATACTAAAAGCAGCAAGATGATACATTATTTAATATTTTGAAATATTTTCTTTTGATTTTCAACTTGTTAATTAGGTTTCTAATTGAATAAGCACAATTTACACCATCTTTTAAAATAAAATCACATACATTTGTGCAATTCTTCCTTTTCACGCCAAGAATCATATTTTTTTGCATATTCGTTTTCAGTCTTGAGAGGGACTTCTTCTTCCGAATCATCATCAAAAAGTTTATTTTTTGGCATGCTAATAAAAGGTTTATTCGTAAAGGTACTGTTTATTACACAGAACATATAAGTCTAACCGACAAGAAATTTTAATTCATACAAAAAATATGGTACCAAAATAGCATCTTAGCTCCATCTATTGGGCACCCTAAGAAACTCATTTTGCGGGAAATTCAAACAGCATGTCACTTTTCATATTTTACAAGGCTCAACTCACATTGACGCAGAGTCGAAGCTAAGCAACGCGCCGTGCTTTCAAACTATAAAGTATAATCATCTCTGTTTCTATTAGGTAGGAGCATATTTGTGTTATGTAAATACAAAGATGGACGCCGTTTACTAGGAGTCTAGCTACTCACATAACACAAATTTGTATGTTACCTAAAGGAAAAAGTTACCTAATAAATATACTTCTAAGTTTAAAAACATGACGCATCGCTTCACTTTGACTCTACGTCAATGTGAGTTGAGCCTTAAGGTAGAAGAGGGGATATCATAATGAAGAGAAAACCAAAATTTCCATATTATACTAATATATCATCAAACAATTTAGAAATATTACATTAACCAGGTTACTATACATACTAGTATAACATCGAAATTGTGGTTTCTATTTCAAAATAAAAACTTTTGCTAAGGAAAATATTTATTGCCATAAATTTGCTACAATACATATTTATTGTTTACAGTATGTACGCCTTTGTAATTTCTAGTTTACAACATTTTTAGTTCATTGTAAACATTAACTATATATTTTCAGTCACAGAACTCTGTTCTCTTAAATATATTTTTTTAATGTATAATATTTTGAGAACATTCTGTAAACGCTGCCTGTAAAATTCTCTTCGACAGTCGGCTCATGTAATGAAATGAAGTGGTGAAATTTGATTATATAGTTTAGAATGGACCCAAATCATTTACAAGTGACATGTACAAAAATGTATGTATATGAGAAATTACACCTTTTATTAATTACACCTTGATCCTACTTAATAATGAGTCCATACATAAACAGCATATTTCACGTTTTAGTATAAAATATTCATAAAGCAACATGTCAACATCGTAAGGCACGATTCCAACAAATTATTTTTTACCAGAAAAAAACTCAACTAAACGACAAGATTTGTTTTTCCCCGTGTTGGTCCGGGCTCCTTTGAAGAATAGGCCACTGGCGTTCCGCCAGGCAGGTCGTAAAAGGTGACCGTGACCGATTGGCTATGCGAGTCACTACCGTCGTGGCTACTAGGTGGAGACTTCTGCATTGTGTCACCCGGGTCTGGTACGACAGCCTTACCTATTCCTATCACAAAGCATCAGTGCTTGTCACTGTCCTGTTCCGGTTTAGAGGGTAAGGTCGCCGGTGAACTTATGCATGTGGCAAAGATAGCAATGCACCATTAATATCTTTGGTATCTAAAGGCGATTATTGACGCTTTCCAACAGAAAAGAAAGAAATATGTGATGAGATTGTTTAATATAAATCTTAGTCTCCTCCAGATGTTTTCCCCTACATAATAAACAAAAACATTGTTATGTTACATAATGTATGTTTTGTTTAGATATTTGTGTGGTGTATAAGGCAATACATGTGAAGGAGACTCAACTTGATGTCGTACATAAAACATAGTTTTTTTTAAATAAAATATAAACCTACAACCTAATGGTCTAAGAGCCCGTGAACCCAAGATCTTCGTTATTTTATAAAAGATAAAAGGTAATCTGCGCATTCTTCCAACACAGGTAAGAAGTTTGGGTTACAACTTACAGTGGCTTTGGCAAGCAAATGATGATAAAGGTGTATAAACTAACCTGAATTCATCAAATAATAAAGGTTACTGTGGCAACCCCTCGCCGGACACCCTTAATGTTCACAAAATAATTTTACTTATATTATGGTATAAAAGCTGATTTTTATATATAGTACTTGAATAACGAGTAAATGATAAATATACATATATATAACATATTTATATTTGCAGAGAAATATTATGACTATGAATAATTTTATTATTGTAGTAATCAATTTTAATTTAAATTTTTAAATCGAGAATGTAATTAATATGCTTAGTATAATTTAATGCTAATGTTATTAAACTAATACTTTAATTAATTGAAATGTTTAAAGCGGGAATGTAATTTAGTTAATCTGCGGTTCACGGGCTTTTACTCTATAACCATTATTTGTGCCTTAAAATTTCAATTTTTCTTTTTAATGAGGTTGCTGTTGGTTCTTCTGCGTACATTCTGTTTTTAATAATACAGAATCTTTTTACACATATGTGAAATACACTGTTTACAATATATATTTTGTTGTAATTATAGTGTTCACAACACCCTTCTAGAAACATAAAATTTACATTATTAAGCACTATCTGTAAAATTTTTTGTTTTAAGTTATTCTCATGAGCATATTCAATCAATTCTTTATTAGCTAATGTGGCGCACTTCTCTACACATTCAACAAATGATTTGGAGGCATATTTTAAACTATTTTTTAAAGAATTGTATTCTTTAAATTTCGTAAATGTATGTGACAACGATTCTTCTGTCGTTGAAAATATATTATTACACAAATTACATGTGGCGTTTTTTTGAAATATGCGTTTTATTAGAAATCCACAGACATATGCACATGCCTGAATTTCACCGCTGTCATCACAGATACTCTCTTCCAAGCAACCTTCTGCTGATGAAAGCATCTGTGAGACTAGCTCTTCTCCAGATGCATTTTGTGTTAAGTTTATGTCTGTGGATTTCTCTTTAGAACTTATTAGGCATTTAAAGTTTTCTATAATGGCATCATTGTTGTCGTTTTGACAATTCCCTTCAGACACATACGCTAGATTGGACAAAATGGCAGTTTTTGTTGCTGCTACGAATTGTTTGACATTAGGGTTGCAATTCGCACCACAATTTGCCCTAACACATCCAAAAAAATTTTCCAGGGGGTCTTGCTGGAGTCTCCGGGTTGCCAAACTTTTGACATCTTTATGTTTATTAATGATATGCCTCCATAGCCGTTCCACTCCATTCATCGTCCAAATCCATCCCATTTGGGATGGTGGTGTTTGCCGACAGTTTAGAAATTTTAAGTTTTGGAAAAACAGTTTCATTTTCTTAAAAAAATTTAAATGTGGGGAATGCAGAGACATGTTTGTAGCATGTGGTTTTCCTCGTCTTAAATCTGGCGAATCACTATTGAGGCAATCAAAGAGACGATCTATATTGGTGATCACATCTGCCGTTGCCAGTGCTTCTGAGGATAATTCACCTGAAATATACACAAGTGGCAATTAAGATTTAAAAATAATCAAATATATACATATAACCAGTTAATGGGAGATGAACGATTAACAAACAGGTGAAGGAAGCAAAGAAAATCTGTCACGGTTCACATGATATATTGCATTCAACTCTCTTTGCCTACTCTGTAAGGGATCTGCGATAAGTAAGATTTTAATTTTTTTTAAGGGCAGTAAACAAGCAGCAAGTAAGGTCTCTCACCCAATTTGGACCCAGGTTCCTTTAGAACATTGGCATGTCGGTTGGCAATATTTCAGAATAATGGGTATTACATGTGTATTAATATATTTAATAAACTGCCAATCACAATAAAACAGTAAATTTAAATGTCTTTTCTAAAGGTCGATTCCACCAATAGCTTATACAAAATGTTTTTACTCTATTAAAGAATACTTTACAGATAATAATATTAAACGAACATGAAAGGATTTGTATGCATTATATATTTAAAAAAAAAATAATTTCAATAGAATAATAATTTTTATAAATTTTTATCAAATTCATATTTATCAATTTAATGATGTTATTTTAATTTATTAATTTATATTAAGTTTAATGTAGAATATGTTGATAGTGAGTAAAAATTGGCGCAACTAATCAAGATTCTAAAATGGTAAAATACTTTTGTACGGTTACGTACATTGGCAGTATAAAAGGGCCGACAAGGCACAAATAAACAGAGGCGATACGGTCACGGTGAGCGCGAGTCGTTTAACTTAACTACTCAAATAAACATCGTGAACCGACTAACTTTACTTACTTCATTTATCGCCTTCTCAACACTTCAACTATTCAACTATCCGTACGGGATACTAACTGGTAGCCCGTACATTTTGGTCCAACGAGCCTTTCCGTACACTTTGATTCTTCGAGCCCTTCTGGATATTTTGGTCCATTTTCACCATCACATTCAGTGGGTTTACAACCTTAGTTGCGATAGCAAATCGGTTACCTGGCCTCCCACAAGCGGGTCTCACCAGGCTAATTGAGAAAGTGCCTATTTCGTAACGGTGGGTTGTCGACGCATTGAGTGATACGGACCTTCAAGAATTCATCAAACGCAATCGTAACTGCGAGGTGCGCCGAAAAAAGCTTGAAGAACAGAAGATTAAGGATAACTGCCTGTCTTCGTGTCCGGAACCAACACCTAATTACTATGGATTTACTAACAGAACAAGCACAGTGTTTCGAAAATATCAAAACACTATGCACCAACTACAAAAAGGACAGCATTAGCAGAAAAACCGTGGACTACCTAAACTCACGTCTTTCGTCTCTCGAAAAACTTTGGATAGAGTTTCACGAAAGAAATGAAGCGCTGGTACGAACAATTCAAGAAAAAAGCGATATTAGTTACTTCTCGACCAATATTTACGCTAAAACTAAACAACTGTACGAGGCAACCAAAGCCAGTATTATGAGCCTACTAATATCTCACCGGCAAGGAGAGGAAAAGGAAAAGCTGGAATCAAGTATCGATTTTGATTTATCCGGAATATTTGAAGAGGAATCTGACGAAAAAATACAAGTACTAGTAAGTCGTCAGCGATGTAACTTCAAAGCCCTAGAAAGAGCGATGTCGAAAATAAACATCGAACAGATAACTGATAAATGGGAACTTGAAGATCACCTCACAACTTTGAGAGCGAAATGGGAGCCCATTGACAAACTGCATTGGGAGTTAGAAGACACCCTGAAGGCATCCAGCTTAAACGCCGACTATTCGCTGAAATTTGACAACATAGAAAAAAAATACGACAGCTTGCGGAAGCAACTTAACACGAAAATGTGGTCAAATATTCATTATCAACAAGCCGCTCCGAAATTTGATATCCCGGACTTTTCTGGGGACTATACACACTGGATCTCGTTTAAAAATTTATTCCTAGAAACCATACATAAAAATCCGTCCATTTCAAAATCGCAAAAAATGCAACACCTAAAAACAAAACTGAAAGGCGAAGCGGAACGCTTAGTACAACATCTGGCTATTAGTGCTGAAAACTACGATGCGTGCTGGGAAATCCTTTCTCGGCGCTATGATAATCGCCGCCTTCAATTTACATCATTCATAAATAGTATGCAGCTGTTACCCGTAATTCAATACCCCACCGTACATAACTTAAAGAAACTACATGATGTCATAACGGAGAGCTTAAACGGACTAACTAACATAGAGGTGGATGTAACAACTTGGGGTCCAATTATTGTGCATTACATGTCACAAAAATTAGATGCCGTTACGTACAACGAGTACTCAAATGAAATTCAAAATAGCAGAGATCTGCCGGACCTGACGGAGTTTCTAGCATTTTTGGAGAAAAAATTCATGACCCTGGAAACCATGAAAAATCGCTCAAATAGTTTTCCTAGCAGTTGTCAAAAACAGACAAGCAATATGCACTTTAATAAACCTACAAACAAGTTTCGTCCTAACTACAATAATTATCGGAACTACGATGAAAAATACTTTACTCAAAAATCAACCTTATTAAAAGACAATAGAAATGATGCGAATTCATTTTTTACGGCATTTGGAAATTGTCCATTATGTAACGGCAAGCACATACTTATGCAATGTACTAAGTTCATTGACATGAGCATTTCCGATCGGAATAATACTGTCGCAAGATTGAAAGTCTGCAAAAACTGTCTATACAGTCATAACAATACAGAATGCAACTCATCAAAAACTTGCAAAGAGTGCAATTTAAAACATCATACATTATTGCACATTTCGAAAACGTCGTATGATTCGAATTTGAAAAATCAACCTTCAAGCTCTTCACAACAAAGCTCACATCACTTATCTACAAAAAACACTGAAGTTTTACTAACTACAGTTAAGATAAAGGTAAAAGCATATGATGGAACCTTCGTTACTCTTCGAGCCCTTCTGGACCAGGGCTCGCAAGTTAATTTAATAACAGAAAATGCTACACAACTACTTCGGCTGCCACGAGATAAACTTAACGCCACAGTATCTGGCATAGGTTCCGTCTCGGGAGACTGCAAGGGACGCGTCCAACTCACGTGTCAGTCAATACATAACGACTACACTTTCTGCACGCAAGCTCTTATACTAAAAAGGCTAACAAACAATATACCTAACTGTACTTTTTCGAAGCTAAACTGGCCACATCTTCAAAACTTGAAACTCGGAGACCCTGACTACAACGTCAGTGGATCTATCGACATACTCTTTTCTGCTGATGTTTATGCTGAAATTATTATGGACGGCGTCTTGAGAGGAGACCAGCACTCTCCAGTGGCACAACAGACCCAGCTTGGTTGGATTTTATGTGGAAAACTGCAAACTTTTAACTGCCACCTGACCATCGTCGATCTCTCGGAACTATCTAAATACTGGGAAAACGAAGATATTACCCAAGGAGCTGAGGACATAAGTACCGAAGACCAGTGCGAAAAATACTACACTGATACTACCACGCGAAGTACTGACGGAAAATACATCGTGAAAATGCCAATGAAAAACAACTTTAACGTCGAACTTGGAAAATCAAGGCCCAAGGCAGTCTCACAATATTTACAACTGGAAAAACGGCTAGCAAAAAATGAAAAACTATCTAATATGTACAAAGATTTTATCAACGAGTACTCGAAATTAAAACATATGATGCCATCTTCCCAATTATCCACAACTGATGAAAATCTAGAGTGTTATTTACCACATCACGGGGTCCTGCGAGAAAACTCAACTACTACTAAACTGAGAGTAGTTTTCAACGCATCCGCCAAAACTTCGAGCGGAAAAAGCTTAAACGACTTGATGGAAAAAGGACCTAATTTACAGAAGGATATCCAAACCCTAATTTTGAAGTGGAGGACATATAAATATGCTTTCACAGCCGACATAGAGAAGATGTATAGATGCATTTGGATATCAGAAGAACAACGGCAACTTCAAAAAATTGTATGGCGGTCTTCGCCAACAGAACCACTAAAAGACTATAGCTTATGTACTCTCACTTACGGCACAAAATGTGCACCGTGGTTAGCAATGAGAACGCTCAAACAGCTGGCTCTAAACGATGGGCACAATTTTCCCGCCGCAGCAAAAACATTACAAAATGAATTTTACGTCGACGACTTAATAAGTGGCCATAATTCACTAGAGGGCGCTAAACACCTACAAAGCACTTTGATAAAATTACTAAAAGGAGGAGGTTTCAATTTAAGAAAATGGTCGAGTAACTGCTCGGAGCTATTGCAAAATCTAAATAGCGATCAAATTTCCTCAAAAAATACTTTCGACTTTAAACAACAAGACTCTACCAAAACACTTGGCCTTGGGTGGAATCCTAACTTGGACACATTTATATTCAACTGGAACTTCAACATTAAACCAGAAAAACGATTGACAAAAAGAACTCTTCTTTCCGAAATTTCTCAACTCTATGATCCACTAGGATGGCTTTCTCCAGTCACTATAACGGCAAAAATTATATTTCAGCAAGTCTGGAAACAAAAATTAGAATGGGACGAAGAACTACCAGCTGAAACTCAGAACGACTGGACAAAATTAAGATCAAACATATCTCACCTAAAGGCTATAAAAATAACAAGGTGGATTGGAAGTACTGCAAGATCACTTGATCTATGTGGATTCTGCGACGCTAGCGAAAAAGCCTATTCGTGCGTCATATACACGCGTGTTATTGATAAAAACGGAAAACCCGTAATAAACATACTTGCCGCAAAGACTAGGGTTGCACCTCTGATACAAAAAACAACCCTACCACGTTTAGAACTGTGTGGCGCCTTATTATTGTCGCGCTTGATGGAAAAAGCTAAGAATTCCTTGCAAAACCACGATGTAACAATGTGGGCCTGGAGCGACTCAAAGGTGGTCTTAGCTTGGCTACAGGGAAACACTAGCAAATGGGAAAAATACGTTGAAAATAGAGTACAGAAAATAAAGCAGGTGATTCCGGCCCAACAATGGTCTTATATCGAATCAAAAAACAACCCTGCTGACTGTGCCACGAGAGGGGTGGATCCGCAGAAACTACTGCATTTTAACTTGTGGTGGAATGGCCCAGCAATATTGAAAAATCGTACAAGATTTTCTGAGAGCGAAATCATTACCTGCCTTTTTTTAACCGACATCGAAGTAAAACAAAAACTGACTACATTACAGCGAAATAATAAAAATGCTAGCTTCATCACTGACCTAGTGAACAATTGCAGTTCATTCACTCGGGCTAAACGCGTCATTGCATGGATTTTGCGATTCATCACAATCATTCGAAACCATAACACAGCTGTGAAACGTGATAGTGTTTACAGAGAGCGATTTTTACCAACTTACTTAACGACGAACGAATTACTTCACGCAAATAAATTAATTATGCGTTTTATGCAAAAAATGGACTTTGAAAATGAATATAATTTACTTTTAACAAAACAACCCTTGAGTGTAAAAAGTCCTATTTATAAATTAAATCCTTACTTGGATGAAGATGGAATAATACGTGTAGGGGGCCGCCTTAATAAGACCAACCTACCTATCGGTATGAAAAATCCGATAATTTTGCCACACAAGGGAAAATTAACCGAACTTGTTATTAAGGAGGCCCACATTGCAACCCTTCACGGCGGAGCGAGACTGACCTTAGCTTACATTCGTCAGCGATATTGGATCAAAGGTAGCAACAGAGCAGTAAAGACGCAACTTCGCCAATGTGTGCGCTGCCTACGATTCAAACCAGGGAATAACTACCAACTTATGGCCGACCTACCACCGCAAAGGGTCATGCCCTCTCGCCCTTTTTCCCACACAGGGGTAGATTTTACGGGCTATGTTGATATTAAATTGAATAAAGGAAGAGGAGTGAAGACATCAAAAGGGTACATTGCCATTTTTGTGTGTATGGCTACAAAGGCAGTGCATATTGAGCTTGTATCGGATTTAAGCACCGAAACTTTTCTCGCCGCGTTCCAAAGAATGTGCGCTAGACGTGGAACACCAAAGCACGTATACTCTGACTGCGGTACCAATTTTATTGGTGCTTCCAAAGCATTGAAAAGGGAGTACAACATATTTAAAACGGAATTATCACCGATATTTTTTGACGAAATCGGAAAACTAGAGGTAGAATGGCATTTTAATTGCGCAGCCTGGCCAAGTGCCGGGGGCCTCTGGGAGGCTGCTGTGCGCTCAATGAAGCAACATCTACGTCGAGTTTTGGGAGAACAAAAACTCACATATGAGGAGTTTACGACTCTTCTCGCAAAAATAGAAGCGTGCTTGAACTCAAGACCTCTATGCCCACTGACAGAGGACCCTGAAGAATTTTATAGTTATTTAAGTCCGGGTCACTTTTTAACCGGAAGTCCGGTGTTGACATTGCCGCTGTCAAACTACGAGGACGAAGGTACACTAGACTTACGCCAAAGATGGCAGCTAACTGAACATATGCTGCAACGATTTTGGAGATTATGGTCCAGCGACTATCTAACCCAACTACAAGTAAGATCTAAATGGCAAAAACCAAAGGAAAATATGGCGATAGGTGACATTGTCCTAGTGAAAGATAACAACCTTCCGCCGGGAAAATGGGCAATGGGGAAAGTGATTGACGTACACCCCGGAGAAGATGGCCACGTGAGAGTTACTACTGTCAAAACTCAAGCTGGCATTATAAAAAGGCCTATCGTAAAATTGACGAAATTATTACCAGCCGATGCTGAAAATACACACAAGTAAAAACGGGTATTCCACCTAAAGGTTTAATTTTAAACACAATCTTTCTTCATTTATTATTAATTTTCTCGGTAATAACTGGATCGTACTGGGCTAACATTGTTGTCGCAGAAAACATGACACCCAAAGCTCAGATAACCGACCTTGGCAGCAAGCGCTATTTACTACAATATGATTGGGAAAATACAACGTATTTACGATCAATCGATTCAACTTACTTACTATAATTTAACTACGTACGAAGAAGTTCCAGGGCGAGAAGAAGCCAGAAGCGGCCGCGCCCACGACACCTCAAGCACGGCCGCAACCACAGCCTCGCCAAGGGCAAGAAGATGACGTTAACTTTAATTTTAATTAATTTATTACTAAGCTATGTACCTATACTTTACTTTTGTATACTTTACTTTACTTTGTACTTTACTTTGTGTTTTTATGCTTAATTATTATCTAACGACTCTCTCTCATCCGTTGATCTCTTTGGGGTTGCCAATATGTACGGTTACGTACATTGGCAATATAAAAGGGCCGACAAGGCACAAATAAACAGAGGCGATACGGTCACGGTGAGCGCGAGTCGTTTAACTTAACTACT
>DWQP01000037.1:0-12011 GCA_018237385.1 Apodemia murphyi | reverse complement strand
TACGCAAAATTGCAGTATTTTTTATGAATTATCCAATGATATCCCACACTATGAGGTACACGACAAAAAAAAATAACATTTCCAGTTTACATTTAGACATCTTGAAAAATATTTTTTAAGGGTAGCTCATCCTTAAAAAATTCAAGATTTTATTTTATTACTTAGTTTCTGTTACTAATGTGCGTAATAATATAATATGTATTCATGCCAACTTACAGCTTTCTAGCGGATAGACGGATGCACCTGGCAAATCTATCAAAGTTTCTAGTTAACTTCGTAAACCTAAAAAGGGTGACGGTTTTTTATATTTATTTATATTATATTGAAAGTTTATATCTATTACTACTCATAGCAAAATACAAACATAGTAGACCTAGAAACGCGTCATTTATGATGTGTTTCTAGTCAGTAAACTCACTACTGTCTGCTGATTCATGTCTGCGATAACAGTCGTAGGCGCCGGCGCCTTCTAGCTATACGCAATGTATTATACCATTCTCCCGTTACCCGTATGTGAGCATAAATAGGAAATTAGCGTTCAAATGTCAAATAAACGTTGGTGTGTTGTTTACGATATCAGTAAAAGTATCATCACGATGCATTCATAAGAGGCAGGCAGTGTAAACCGAAATTAATTGTTGAATCGTAAGCCAAAACTGAAAGACAATGACCGAAAGGAATGTTTTATTTAATATCTCAGAGATATAGTTTTTGCACATAGCAGATATTAACGACGATATATTAATTAAAACACCCAAACCCAAACATAAGTACAAACATCTTTGCTTATCACACTAATGTCTCGCTGTAGGGAATTGAACCCAAGTCCCATTGCTAACCACTCGACCAATGGATACACTAGTACTTCATTATCAGAAATATTACACCAAATGATTTAAATTTAATATATAGCGTGTTAAGACACGCTATATATTAAATTTAAATCAACAATAATTACTATACACGTGAAGTAAAACCTTTGTACCCCTTTTTCCGAAAATTGCACAAACGGTGGAATATGAAATTTGGAACGGTTAAAATTTACATTGCGGAAGGCTGAAAAAACCTATATACTCTGTATATACTCATATTTTTAAATATTATGCATTTTTTTTTTTTAGCCCTTTGAACTGGGTGAGAGATCTAATCTTTGAAACATTGTTGGGTTTATTGTAGGTTAAAGTTGTGTTATAAGATGTCTCTCAGCTCAGTGTGCCTGTTGGCAAAGGCCTCCTCCAGTAGCTTCCATTGATTACGGTCTTGAGCAACTCTTCTCCATTTGGATCCCGCAGTAAGTTTGAGCTCGTCCTCCCAGCGCATTAGTTGTCGTCCTCGGTGTCTTTTTCCATCTCTAGGATACCACTGTGTTATAATTTGGCTCCACTTTTCTTGTTTGGATCTCAACATATGGCCGGTCCATCGCCATTTTTGTAGGTCTATTTTTTCCAGGATGTCGGTTAGTTTGGTTTTTGCTCTTATTTGGAAATTGCTAAATCTGTCTTGCTTTCTTATTCCTATCATACTTCGTTCCATAGCTCTCTGGCATTTTTCTAATTTGTCTCTATGGTATTTCGTTAGGGCCCATGTTTCACAACCATAGGAGATGCATGGGAGGACACATGTGTTGAAAATCTTTCTTTTGGTTGACATATTATGGTCCTTAGATTTAAAAATTTCTTTTAGGGACCAATATCTTCTCCACCCATTAGCGATCCTTTTATTTATTTCCTTAGTTGTTTGGTCTTTAGGGGAGATGATCTGACCCAAATAGCAGTACTCTTCGACATATTTTAGTTGTTGTTCCTCAATTCTTATGGGTTCCACTTTTGAGTTAGTCATTAGTTTCGTTTTTGTTATGTTCATTTTTAGACCTACTTTTGCGCTTTCAGTATTTAGGGTTTGTATCATCGTCTCAAGCTTTTTTGGACATTCTTCCAGTAGTACCAAGTCGTCTGCAAATCGGAGATGATTTAATTTCCTCCCATCTATGTTGAGTCCTAGATGTTCCCAATCAAGATTGCAGAAAACGTTTTCTAAAACTGCTGAAAATAGCTTCGGGGATAGTGGGTCTCCCTGTCTGACTCCACGCTCGATTCTAAATTTTTTGCCCAAAACTTCTAATTGAATTCTAGCTTTACTGTTTGCATATATAGTTTTGATGATATTAATATATGTTGCTGGTATACCTTGCTTTTCCAGACTTTCCCATATTGCCTTATGACTAATGCAGTCAAATGCTTTTGCATAATCTATAAATGCTATATAAAGTGTTTTATTAAACTCATTATATTTCTCAATTATCTGTTTAAGTGTGTGGATATGGTCTATTGTTGAAAAGTTCCGTCTGAAACCGGCCTGTTCCATCGGTTGACTTTCGTCTAGTTTTATGGTTATCCTACCCAAGATGATCTTTGCAAATATTTTATAGACATTTGATAGTAGGCTTATTGGTCGGTAGTTACTGATGTCGTCCTTTGTACCTTTTTTGTGTAATAGAGTTATATATGAAGTTTCCCACTGTGCTGGTATATAACCGCTTTTCAAAATTTGGTTAAACATCTTAGTAAGTATTGGTGCTAGTTGATCAATAACGCCTCTTAACATCTCGTTTGAGATTTTGTCGGGTCCAGGTACCTTCTCCATTTTTTGACTTTTGATAGCCTTTTCAACTTCACTCTGCAAAATATCAGTTTCGCCCTCTGGCAGGTTGTCTGTAGTTTCATTTTTGAGTGGTTGTACAAGCGAAAGTTTTTGAGTGTCTTTGTTTGAATAAAGATCTTTGTAGAATTCTGTGGCTACTTCTTGTATTTTTTTCCTGTTTGTGACGGTATCCTTTTCTTTTTTCTTTAGTTTGGGTATCCACTCTTTTCCTGTTTCTTTTAGGTCTTTCAGAGCTTTCTTTACACCCCCTGTCTTCAATATGTGTCTCTCTAGCACTTCTCTTCTTTTATTTTTACGGTCTCTCCTCATATTTATTCTAATTTGTTTGCTAATTTCTGTAATTATTTTTATGTTTTCTTTGCTTCGTCCCTGGGCCAGTATAGATTTTCTGCGATCTATCAGCTGGACAGTCTCATCGCTAAGTGTAAATTTGCTTTTGCTTTTGTTGGTATTGATAGAAGATGTAAGTAGTTTTTCCAGGTTTTTATAGTTAGCTTTGATATCACTTTCTTTATCATATATCTTTTCTTTAAGTTTTAGTATTAGGGACTGGCCAATTTCTTTAAAACTCTCCGTGGTTATGTTGACTGGAGTGGTAATGTTTTTTCTTACTTTTTTTGGTGGTGTTATTAAAATAGTACTTCTGACCATACGGTGATCTGTACTAAAATTAAGTTTTGAGATCACGCTTGTATCTGTAAACGCCTTGGGAAAATTGCTTATTATATAATCTATTTCATTTTTGTAACTACCATCTGGAGAAATCCAGGTCCATTTTTTCTGTGCAGGTTTTTTGAATATGCTGTTCAGAAGAGTTAAATTATGTTCTAGCAGGAATTCAACTAGCTTATGACCATTGGGGCTTCTTTTTCCATATCCATATCTCCCCAATACATATTCTTCATTGTTTTGCTTCTCTCCCACTTGAGCATTAAAATCACCCATCAATATAATATAGTTGTTTGCATACTCTCTGATGATTTTTGCCAGTTCAGTGTAAAATGTCTCAGTCTCTGATTCTGACGCTTTTTCTGTTGGTGCGTACTGTTAAGTCTGTCCCTCAAGCACTTATAAAAAAAAATGCACTTTTGAGAACACAGTTTATTTACTTTTAATATTTTACACTTTAATTGGACTTTACTTAAACAACTTGGATAACACTCTTTTCTCGCGGTTCCCTTGTGCAGGGTTATTGCGGCCCGGAGTAGGGATATAACACTAGTCTATTCGCTGAGTCCAGGCCGGCGGGCAGAAACCAGGTCCGTAGCTGGGCAGCGTTTAGGCTAGAGAATATCTAACTAACTGAAATTTGGGAAAACATGTCTTTTTATAGCACTTTATTGATGATTTGCAGTTATGATTGCAAATCAGCAATATGCAAAGATTATAAGGGGTGTAACACCTCCCCCCTTTAAACGAAACATCCGGAAATAAATGGATGTGAGTGTGATCCAAGTTATAGGGAAGTGGGAACAATGAGAACTTAGACCTAGAATATATTCAATTAGTATATAATCAAGAAAATAGAAAAATATAGTAAATAACTAAGTAAACAGACATAGCAACATTAGAGTTAGGACACTTCGATACAGCAATATTATATAAAATAGTACATTAAACAATCACTAAGAGCTAAACACAATTAAGTTTATAATTATAAATTTTACAATAAATCTAGGTTCCTTCTTGGTGCACTAGAATCAGTGCTTTCGCTATCAAAATTTGACATTTCGATACTGGATCTTGCACGAATATTAGTGCTAGGTTTAGTAATACAATTATTTATTATTTTAACGCAGCATGACTTATTTTTTCTAGTATTACAAAAACATTTGTACAACTTATATGAGAAAAATGAAAAGACAGTGATGGATAGTAATGTTGTTAATATACTAAAATAATGACTATATTTAATGTGATACGGTTGATTTTCAATTTTGGATAATTCATCGTTTGCTTGATCTAACCTGTGAGAGGCATATTGTAAATAGTCCAAGTTAATATGTGATAATTTTACAGGTGTTAAATGTGGCATTGTATTATTCAATTTAGCTTTAGAACAGCAATCATCTACAATAATATTGAAATCTGGATGTGGAACATAAATTTTAGTTTCAAATTCTTGAGCCGGGATAAATTGGAGTAATTTATGATATGCCTTACAGTGTTTAGGTAATCTTAAAATACCGGTCCCAATTATATCGTGATCTTCCAAATTTCCATTACAATTGATAGACAATTTTGTTACGTCAGATTGAACATATATCCATTTGTTATTTACAAGTCTTTGCCATAAATCTATTTCTCCTAAAATTAACTTATAACTACAAGAGTCCGGAATGTTTTTAACATGTTCGGTTAAAATTATTGTTTCACAAATGGGATTACCAACACTTGATTGCACATTGACCAATTTGCACAAATAATAATTGTTGTTCAACACTTTGCACTCACTTAAGTCTTGAAGCATCGAATATAATAATTTATCCTGTGTTATCGCCAGAAATTTCGCAGATGGATTTATTAACGCAAAAGTATTAGGGTTATTTATGTCATGTGGGGTTGGTAAAGAGTAAATATGGAATAAATTGTATTCAACAAGTGATGAAACTAATGGTATTTTGATAGCAAAAATTAATTTTTGGTCACTAATAAAAGAAGAGATTTCAGCTATGTCAATGATTTTATGAATATTACTTAGACTCAAATGTAAAGGAAGACTTAGAATGACATCATTATTTTTCGAATTCAGTTCGTTATATAATTGTGTTGGACTTAAAACTGACGGATGAACTATATTTTGTTTTCCAAATAAAATAGCATCATTAAGGTCTCGTAAGTTAAAATTAAGTAGCATTAATGAGCTTTCTAAAGCACTAAAAATCATGGACAGGTGAGTGACTACTTCCAGTTTGTTTGTATTTTCTGATATAGTATCTAAAATCTTGCCTAGATTTTGGATGTTGCTGTTAAGGACATTTTCATTAGCATTAAGTTTAGATATAGTACTATTAAATGAAGCTATTGTGGAACTCATAATATGTATGTTTTCTTTGGAGATGGAAGCTAAGTGTTTCTGGTCATCTTGAATAGAATTAATGGCATCGGTAAATGCTTTAGCATCATCTTCATCGAGTGAGCCAAAAAGTTGCTTTAATATTGGACCACCAATACCAAACCAAGCAGATCTTTTTACTTTATGAGAGTTCTTATTATCGGTTATGTGAGATAAAGACATATAGTTGTTTTGAACATTACTGAAAAGACTTTCTAAAGGGCTAAGAACATTGTAGCAATCAGTTTTTACCTTAGTAGATTGATGTGTTTCACATATTTGTTTAGAAGTTTCTAGGACCTTTTGAAGAGTGTCGATATGGGGCTTTATGTACGATAGATCAGAGAAGGTGACGATATTCCAATAATCATTGTAATATTTCAAATTACCTATAGGATCATAATAGAGACCAGGACTGTTAACTATTGGAGTGGTCAAATTTGATGTTGCGAAGGATCCTGGCGCGACGGCCCTGCAATAGAATTACTAAGCTAAATAACAATAATAAAATAGGAAGGTTATGAAAAGTTACTAATTAAGTTATAGAGCTGACTAATCTAAAAGAGGCATATCTAAAGGAACCGTGTTGCTAGGTGGTGGGTCTACAATAGGAATATCTAAAGGAGTAACACTTCTTGAAGGAGGATTTAATGCAGGTACATTAGAGTTTGAGGAACTTGGAATGTTATGCGCTAATTTTATTTCATCAATATGGTGTCTGACATGTTTGCGACCAATCAAAAGTGTGACATTATTATTGTTGTGGATCTTTACTATCCTATAAGGTCCTTTCCAAACGGTGGAAAGAGCTTTACGTAGTCGATGATGTTGTTTTAGATACACCATATCCCCAACACTGTATGATATATTCCTAGTGTTTTTATCATAGTAGGTTTTAGACTTTTCTTTACTACGTAAAATATTGTCCCTAGCTATACTTCGGGTATTGATTAGCTTTTGTTTTAACATTTTGACATAATCGGGATATGTAGCCGTAGGATCAATGTCGTAGAGAGAACTGGGAATATGTGGTTTGCAACCAAACAGAAGTTCGTGGGGAGTAAAATTTGTAGAGGAATGCACTGATGTATTATAAGAGACGATGGCAGTTGGGAGAAATTTGTGCCAATCATCTTGATTGTTATTAACATATGACTTTAGATATTCTTTTAGGGTACCATGGCTTCTTTCGAGGGCGCCATTGGTTTGAGGATGATAAGGTGTGGAAAAGAGATGTTTAATTTTAAATAGGGATGTAGTTTGTTTATATACATCGGCAATGAAATGGACTCCTTGATCGGATAGCAGACTTTTTGGAATCCCAAAGTGGCAGATAAATTTAATAAGACAGTCAGCCGTTTTTTCGGCTGTCGAATGGGTAATGGGATATGCCATGGAATATTTTGTTAAGTCATCTTGAAAAGTAACTATATATCTAAATCTTTCGGGACCAGATTCTGGTAATGGTCCGACTATATCTGTAAATATTCTCTGGAGTGGTTCAGAAGAGGTGGACGTAATTTGCATAGGCGCTTTATTGCAAGCGCGTAATGCTTTATTTTGTTGGCATTTGGGGCAATGTTTTACATAAGTCTCAATGTCGTTTTTCATACCTTTCCAGTAATAGGATTCTTTTAGTTTATTATATAAACGGGAAGAACCCATATGACCACCGACAGGTGAATCATGGTTATCCTTAAGGATAGTGGGTATTTCATCTGAATTGGGGTAAATCAATTTGTTATGATAAATATTAATTTTAATGCCAGTATTGTGAAATACAAAAGAAATCATATCATAAATTAAAATGAACCTTAAATTATCAAAGGGATTGGAAAAATCGGAGATGGCAATTTCGTTTATTTCAGAATGAAAAATTATAAGGGTATTTCTTAAGTCCTTAAGGACTTTAAATATGTCCTTGTAGCTGGTAGAATCAAAGTGATGGACTTTTATGAACATGTGGAAAAATGTTTTGTCTTTTATCGTAGAAGACTTGACAGTGTATAATTCTTTTTCGGATGAAAAGAATGCTTCTTTGTCTTCTAATAGATTTAATATGTCTTCGCAATAGGGGTTTGAATTATCAAGATCGACAGACGTCGAGTAGGCGATTGCTTTGCATGGTGTTCTTAACAGGTTTTGATTTGTTTCAGTGATTTTTGTATCGTAGACCATTGGACTCGATCTTTTACGCATAAAAGTCTCATAGGTGATGGTGTCTATATCGTCAATTGCATGAATTGGAGGTCGAGAGAGAGCATCGGCATTACTATTTAGTTTTCCTGCCTTATATACGATTTCGTAGTCGTATTCTTCTAACTTTAAGCGCCACCTTACTAATTTGCTGCTTGGGTCCTTACAGTTAAACAGCCAGATAAGGGGACGATGATCCGTTATTATTTTAAATTTCCTACCGTATAGATACGGTCTAAAAGTTTTAGTACCAAAAATTATAGCTAGCAGTTCTTTCTCTGTTGTGCTATAATTTCCTTCAGCACGATTTAAAGTTCGGGATGCGAATGCGATAGGTAAATCCTTTCCGATTTCGCCTTGTGACAGAACAGCTCCTAGAGCATAGTTAGAGGCGTCAGTTGTGAGTATAAATTCCTTTGAAAAATCTGGATATTGTAAGATAGGGGCATTGGTTAGCATTAGTTTTAGTTTGTTAAAAGAGTCTTCTTGTTTGTCTGTCCAGTTGAATTCTATATCTTTCTTTAATAATGAAGTTAAGGGCTTAGTAATCTTGGAAAAATCTTTTATGAACTTGCGATAGTAGCCTACTAATCCTAGAAAACTTTTAATATGTTTAGGATTTTTAGGGGTTGGATAAGACAGAACTGATTTTACCTTATCAGGATTTGGGGATACTCCTTTATCCGTGATAATGTGACCCAGATAGGCTACTTCTCGTCTTAAAAATTCGCATTTGTCTGGTTGTAATTTTAAATTATGTTGTCTTAAGGCATCAAATACGAGGCTAAGTTTTTGAATATGGGATTTTAGATCAAACGAGTATATTATTACGTCATCTAAATAAATAAAGCAGTGAATACCTTGTAGTCCAGAAAGAACTGTATTCATCAATCGTTGAAAGGTTGCTGGTGCATTTTTAAGTCCAAATGGCATTCGAGTATATTCATAATGACCAGTAGGAACAGAAAAGGCTGTTTTTGGAGCATCACAGTCGCTCATTTTTACTTGGTGAAAGCCAGATGCCAAATCTAGTGTGGAAAAGTATTTGCTATGGCCTAGTTGGTCGAGTATATCTGATATATTGGGTATTGGGTAGGCATCACCTATTGTTATATCATTTAGTTTCCTATAATCTATAACAATTCGCCATTTCTTTTGGCCAGAAGCATCTTGCTTCTTGGGTACAACCCAAATCGGTGATGACCACGGTGAGACTGAGGGTCTTATGATTTTCTGCTCTAGCATTTTATTTATTTGTTTATTGACCTCTTGTTTATGGCATTCTGGATATCTATATGTTTTTACTTGTATAGGTTGAGAGCTAGTAGTTTTGATTTCATGAGTAATAGTATTAGTATGGGTGAGAGTATCACCTTCTAAATAAAATAAGTCGGAATATTCAGAACACAAATCTAAGAGAGCATTGGTCTCCTCTTGATTCAAGTGTTCCGTTCTTATTTGAGTTTTTACCTTATCAGATCTAGAATTTGAGAATTTGACTGTGCCAATTTGGAATTTTGAAGCAGGAGATATTTCGCAGGGTTGAATTTCAACAAGTAATGACTTGATTTTTACGTCAGAGTTAGTAGTATTAAGGACAGAGACGTTAACTTTTCTATTTTGTTTTACCGTTACGATACAGTTAGAAAGATACACTCCCGGTTGGAGTTCGGCTTTGTCGATTATTCCTGTTTGTATTTCAGGGTTTGAGGTATTGCACTCAATTACCATTTCCGAACGCGGCGGTATCACATATTCAGGTTTGGTAAAATGAATTGGTATTATATTGTTGTTAAATTCTAAAGTTTTATTTTTATAATTAATGTTGCAGTTGTGGAATTTGAGGCAATCATTACCAATAATGCCGTCAAATTCAATGTTAACACAATCAGGAATCAAATGAAATTTACTGAAGATTGTGCCATTCGGAAGTATAAAGTCTAATTTGAAATGACCAAGGCTATTAGAGTATTCCGCATCTTTGTCGATTCCCTTAAATTGGACGATTTCAGGTATTAATTTCGGTCGTGTGCATAACGACGATTGTTTTATAAGTGATATGCCAGCACCTGAGTCTACTAGTAGAATCAACACTTTGTTTGAATATTTTGATTCAACATAAACATGTGGCAAATGAATTTTATTATTATAGTTGATTTCATAAATATTAGAATACGTCTCGGATATGCAAGTTTTTGATGGTTTATCAGAGTCGACCCTGTTGTTATATTTTAAAGATTCGGTGGAGTTGTTTGATATAGTATTTTTAAAGGTAGTAGTTTTAGTAGTAGATTTGGACGATTTAGGAGGTACAGTGGGTTTAGTAGGAGACACAGTGGAGTTAGCAGATACGGCTGAGTTAGTAGATACAGTGGAGTTAGTAGATACAGTGGAGTTAGTAGATACAGTGGAGTTAGTAGATACAGTGGAGTTAGTAGGTACAGTGGAGTTAGTAGATACAGTGGAGTTAGTAGATACAGTGGAGTTAGTAGATACAGTGGTTTTTGGCAAGATAGTTACGGCGTCGGTTTGTGTGGATGATTCCGTACGACGCAGAATCGGAATCTTCTTTAGTTTAAATTGTCGTCAGTAGAGTTTGTATCAGGGTAGTTGTTTGAATTAGAATTGTTTGCATCATAATCATTTATTACTTCGGTGAAGTTGTTAATTCGTTGCGGGTCCGTATAATTGTTTTTTCGGAAGTTATTATATTGCCTTTTCTTACATTGACTAATGTCGTGACCTAGGTTTTTGCAATATCGACACACAACTGGTGAATTATTTTGTGCATTAGGAATAGGATGATGTTGATAATGTGATGGGCCTTGGGAAAGATTAAGGATAGGACGCTGTGATCTATTTTGGTAACAGTTTTTATCTGAATGCCCTGCCTTATTACATATTCTGCACTTAGGTTTTATTTCATGTCGCGAGGATCGTATATAATTCTGCAGTTTCTCCTCTTGACATGCAAGATTTATGGCCTCGTGCAAGTTTGACGGATTTCGACATCTCAAAATATTAGATATGTCACTAGGTAGCCCTAATAAAAATGTATGAAGTGCCAGGTCTTCAGTGCTGGCAATCCGGCCTTTTATTTCGCTAGGATCCTTAGTGGAGTGTGTAATGTCCGTCTGTAATCTAGTGAGATAGGTCTCTACTCTTAAACTAAACTGAGTAACCGACTCCCCTGGTTTAATTTTGCAATTTTGTAAGTCGAGTAGGAGGTGATCTCTGTGTTTAGTTTCACCAAAGGTGGATTTTAAAAATTGTTTTAGTTCGGGCCAGTTGTCAAATAATTTTAAGGAACAAGCAGCTTCGGCTTTTCCTTCTAGCTGTGAAAGTATATATTTAAATAGGATGTTCTGTTGAGATGATGAGGCGAGGGCTAGCGCGTTTTCGCAGTTTCTTATGAATGGTGACAATTTATTTTTGTCGCCATCGAATGTCTTTATGAATTTAGTAAGGATAGAAAAATTTAATTCCTCTGTGTATGACAAAGGAGTGTGTTTACTTTCGGTAGCCATATTAATTCACGTAAATATATCTTGAATTTAATAGAATTAGAAAACTAAATTTTAATTAGAATTTATGTTCAAAATTCACTTGCAAAATTACGGCGAAACAAATAATAAATTATTATAAACAGGCAAACACTTACAACAATAATAGTATGTGAAACATCGGTTCGGCGGAAGGTCGGCGTCGAGTTACCGCACGGCGGCGATACGATGACACAATCTACGGTGAAATGTGCAGCGTTGCAGTGATGCAATTACGGGTCGTAGCGAGGTTTTTGGTGAAATCCACGTGCAGCTAATAGCCCAGGGCTGGGCAGTGAACCCTCGGGCACCGTGGGGCTCAGCAGCAGGTAGTCCTTTTGTCCAAATTGGCGGTCTCACGAGTGTCGATGCGACGATGGAGACGGCAGGTGGCCAGCTGTTTAGCCAGGCCTTGTAGCAGGTCGTCGTCAGGAGTAGGCGACCCAGAGGATAATAAATCCCCTTTTCTTCTGACACCAATGTTAAGTCTGTCCCTCAAGCACTTATAAAAAAAAATGCACTTTTGAGAACACAGTTTATTTACTTTTAATATTTTA
>DWQP01000036.1:0-12365 GCA_018237385.1 Apodemia murphyi | reverse complement strand
TCCATTATGAAATTTGGGTTGTAGTGGCTCTGGCAGGTAAACGGTAATAAAGGTCTGGTTTGGAGGTAAAGGGCTTGGAGCTATCAAAAATGTCTGGCTAGTGAGTAAACATAATTTACTTATTACCCAAGTATTTTATATAAAATCAGCTTAAAAGCTGTTAAAAGATTGTAGTATAAATAGTATAACGTAAGTACAGTTATAGTTTTATGAACATTAGGGTGTCCGGCAAGGGATAGCCACGATGTTAAGTGCCTGGCAATGAATAATGTGATTTTAATAATATTCTGAAGATAATATCAAAATAACACACTTTATTATTTATTTTGATAAAATTAGATCGATACTTTACACACCTTTGTTACCGTCTACCTGCCAAAGCCACTGTAGCCTAAACTTCATAATGGGCCGTCTTTCTTACCTGTGTTGGGAGGATGCGCTGACAAACTTTCAGCTTTTATAAAATAACGAAGGTCTAGGGTTCACGGGCTCTTACTCTAATACATTTATTATTATTCAATCAACCGGTTTCGCTTTTTAAAACATCTTTCTTTGTTTACCTGTGTCTATCTGTGTGTAGATATTATAAATATATGAATAGACGAATACATTAGAAATAGGCAATATGGCAATGTAATATTTGCGTTTCATGATTTTTTATTTTCACGCCCTGCATTGTACATCCTAGGTAGGTACATATATATATATAATCTAACAGCTACACAATAAATAGTTCCTCGCCAATAAACAGAAACGCGTTTCCGTAAAACGTGACTACATTACTAGCTGAGTCGAAAATTACTAGTCGAGTCGTTTTACATTTTGTTTATTGTTATTTTACACCTGTTGTATTGTGTCTACTAATATATAGACATACTTATTGGGGACCTTGATAAATCATTTAACGGAATAATCTTTATGCCGCTATGTTGGTGGTATCCGGAAGATGTTAATACTTATCTCGTTTTTTGGATGTCAGTCACATGAGAACCCTTAGTTATTCGTTTAAATTTTTCAAATAAAGAATTTGACATCCAGCCTTAAATAAGTTAGGTTACTCAAAAGAATTAAAATAAAATCCTCATGCATTACGAATTTCCTGATAAGTCTATACAATCGATCACGCACTGTATCCGATGCGTTTCTGAGAAAATACAAACCTAGAAAAATTCGGACTGAAATCGGTTACAGCTTTTTTCTCTATTTTTGGTTCAAAACTGACATCTTACGCTCCAAACTCAACTATAACATTGGCCCTCACTAACGCCATTGAGTTAGGAATAAGTAAGGTGCAAAACCCAGGCGTGATGTTGTGGTTACCTTTTACAATCTGCCTGGTAGGATGGCAGCAACCGTCTTTAAAAGGGACGTAGACCGACACGGGAAAAAATTTGACGAAGTAAGGTAAGTCCTGAATAAGTGGGGCACTCGCTTCTGTCTTCTCCAGTGAGGGATTCGACTTGGGAATAAATTTAGAACATTGGCAATGTGGTTTTTCAGCCCAATATTACTATTTAAATATATTCCTACTACAACCGTAGCTTCTGTTTGAAATTGAAACCTAATTCAAAATGAATTACATGATTTATACTATCATGAATAAATCACTGTATGATGGAAAGTTCGTAGTCCATGTTGTCTACCTTTATAGCCACGGACTAAAGTAGGGTTGCCAGATGGTCAGGATTCGTCGGAAATATCCCGAAATGTTGTATGATGTCCAGTTTCCCGAAAAAAATTTAAATGTCCCAAACAAATAACAACAAAACAAAAATTTTAAATAAACGTACTCATACATAATAAATATAAAATACTCATAAAAAATCATACCACCGCCTTACCTATTCCTGCCGCTATTGCGGCATAGGCAAGGTGGTACCAATAAACTTGGCAAGTGGCATTAGACCTCGCCACAAGATAGCAGCACACCATTAACATCTTTGTTATCTATAGGCGATGGTTATTTGTTTCTATAAGGAGACCCATCTGCCTGTTTGCTATCTTATAATATAAAAAAATCATAAGAATGTACGTATTGTATTTTCTTTCACTAAGTAGTCTAAATAGCCTACCCTGGTTAAGTTTTAAATTTGTGAGTTATAGGGCTTTGCCTTTTATCGACTGTCGCTCCTTGTTATCGATAGTCAGCACCAACCGCTTTTACGTGTTTTATTCTGAAAGTAAAATCACCATACTAAATTACCAAGAATTAGAATAAATTTACAAGTTGCTTTCCTTACTTCAGACATTAAAATTTATTCTATATCAATGTTCATGTACTATGTACCGTATAGCCTGTGTATTCGTTTGACGTCAAATTCACACGTGAAAAATAATGTGCTTTGTAAGATTCTACATTATTACCCGACTGGGCTAAAAGTAATGATTTTTTTTTATATTATAGGATTGCAAACTATCAAATCCCTCTTCTCATAAATCTCTTCAAAAAACAAGATAATAACATTTTTTATTCGATCGAAAAAAAAGATGAAACATTTTTCATATCACAAAGTTGCAAACAAGCAGATGACTCTTCCGATGGAAAGAGAGATTAAAAATTAAAATACAACATATTTACAAGATCAAAAAAAAAGGATGGAACCTAAGATCTTTTTTATGTCATAGGATTTTACACAGGCATATAAATATAAATATAAATTAAATTAAAAAATATATATTTTGTTCGACTGACAAAAAATGGATGAAACTTAAGACTAGCATTGAATCTTATTTTCAATCCTCTCGCTCTCTCTTCCGATCGAAAATGAAATAAAATTAAAATATATTTTTTAAATAAACCATCAGAAACTTTTGGCGAGTCCTATAGACACTAAAGATATTGATGGTGGGAATTGATTTGGTACCCTGATGATGCGTTAAAACGCGAAACCGGTGTTATTGAAATAAAAACATTGTAAAATAGTACAAGTGAAATTAATAAGTGTTATCTTAATAAACCGTACTAGTCCCTAGTTTAGTAGTAGCACTACTTTTTTATCATTATGTTACCGTTAGTAATTAATTTTTTCCTTGTTTCAGGGTCTCATATAACCCGCCTACGTGAAGCGAGGCGTATGCAAAGGCTGCATTTGTTGGCGTCGCCACCTCCTCCTCCAGTTGAAGAGCAAGAGCAACACCTGCTCCCTGCCCTCAACCAATCGTTGACAAAACTGCCCAACACAGAGTCATTTTAGAATTAGCATGGAAAACTATTGCTCTCATGCACAAAAACCGGGTTATCCAACAAAAAATCATAACTCTACAAAGGGAAACATCGGAATTCGTCGCTTCTGTCATGCAAAGTCCAGAGAATCGACAAAAATATTTGGAACACACACGTCTCTATGGTTTAGCAGCACAAGCAGGATCTCAGATCTCAAACAGTCAAAATTTATCATTGAAAGTGAACCCTGGCGTATAAAATGTGTAGTTTCTAACATGAGGTTTTTCGTTTTGAATCGTCTGATGTATTTTTGACATACCCTTGGAGGAAACGCTTGTTGTTCTCTTTCGACCCGAGAGAAAAAAGTTTGATGCTTCATTATGAAACAATTTTAATTGTTAATTTAATTTGTTATTGAAAGAGACAATTTTTATTTGAGCTAAAAAATCTCTTCAGCAATAATGCTTAAAAATCAGTGTCTTAATTAAAAATGTTGTGGTTATTCTAGGGTTACTGAATTTTTCGAGGTTGTTAAATAAGAGGCTGTAAATGTTTGTAGTTACATCGTTGTTAATTTTACTTTTTCTTCCATTTGTTTGCTAATTGGTGAATAAAGTAACAAACGTGGAAAATTTTAAAAGAAGATCACTACAAAAACACAATAATCCACAAACTATGTATACATTATGTTAATAATTGGCAGTAACAAAAATATTTTGTGGTTTCCAATCACAATTATTTTTCTAGCGAGCCTCAAGCGAGCACAAAAACGCTGTTAGGAAGAAGCCAGATGACACGGTGCGATTCCGCACCGCAGACATTTTGCTGCATATTAGCTTACATGTATATACTACGCGGTACTGTAACGAACCGAGCGAAATGCCATGATTTTTGTGCACAGAACGCCACGCAGCGATTTTGTCCTAAAAATAAAAGTATAATGATTGACTTGATTTTCACATTGCTTTAAAGCACGTGATATTGTTAAGAGGCATTACTTGTTGTGGATTACTTATATACAATTTCATATTCTATCGTATTCATAACATTATCGTGGTTAACAATTATATTAACATATACAACGCATTTCCGCAGACGGTACTGCTGCGTTTTTACCTAGCGTCGCGAGGATCAGAGTGAGAACCAATAATTTTCGAACCATACTCATATTAGAACAATATTCTAAAACTAATTCTAATTATTAAGCTATATTTATTATAAACCAGCAGTTTCTGTATATTGTCACTTTGTATGGGGGAAATAATGTTTAAAATCGACCGATTTTTTAGATCATAACAAACAAAAAATCAAATCTTTCCTCTTTATAATATTAGTATAGATACCTCTTTTAATATAATATAGCTAAATCTAGTCTCAGTTACAATGCGATCTAAGTTACTGCCTTAAAGCGGGTACAGACATTGCGAGGCACACGCGACGCAACGCGCGCTTCGATATAAATTTGCACATGCCTTGTCACGACTTTGAACGTCCTCATTGTAAAAATGTAATGTCTGTATCCGCCTTTTTATTTTGCACTACAGATATCAAATATGATTATGGCATCCACAATATATCATAATTTAAAACAGTAACTTAATTAAATTACTCAATCAAATTAGTTGGATACTTTTGTTATAATATATTATTCTATTTGATTTCAGTCATCTGGTGACAGAATTTGAGGAAATGCCAAATTTTATACACTGAAATCTTCTTATTTCCAATACTTGCATTCATATTTGCCTAGAATGTAAGTTGTTCCTTGGTCATAAATTACTAATGTAATTTTTTTTATCGCCATTGCACTTTGTTTGTTAATCTATGTTGCATTTAATAGGTAGATATTAGTTATTAATGATGCACAGATCTACCAAACATTGTGTTCATAATGTAGTTTAAAAGTGCGGCCAACGAAAGAATGCAATCCTGACGTCTATTCTGTTAGTTTGTCATGAGTATAACTATTGACTAGTGGCGGAAAACACCTATGTTTAGTTTTTAACTGACCCAGTAAAGAGTAGGTAACGTTAAATTAACAATATAAGTAGGTAAAAAATAATTACCAACTAGTTTGGATTTTAATTAAAATTTACTAAAGTTGTACAGAAATTAAAACTGCGATAATTTACTCAAAATAAATCTAGAAAAAGACTAAAGAAGACACTGGCTTGCAAAAGATTCGATTCCGATTTGCTTTCGCAAGAGCTGCCTTCATTATTATCTTCACCTCAATGTATAATTATATGATTATCAATGATAATATTAATTTCATATTTATTTAAATCTTCAAAAAAATAGATTTTTACTTTTTTTCGATTACCTTCACCGTCCGTCATATTTTGTGACTTTATAATTAAACGAAATAGAATTAAAATTAAATCAGCCCATTATAAGAAAGCCCGTTCACAACACACAGGAGAACGATCAAGATCGCATTCTTTCGTTGTCCGCACTGTAATAAGTACACCTTATTTATTAGAAACAATTTCACAAAATCTTTATGTATGCTAAGATAATAAAATATATAACTACTTTGTAACCCTTCTTAAATGTATAATATTATGACAAGTATAAAGAATATTAAAATTAGTATTATTTCTAGCAATAGATTGACTAACTATTGCTAGAGATTTAATAAGATGGATTAAATTTTAGTAGTTTGTAATTATAATTTTCGATTTCCATTAAAATACTTCACTCAACGCGCATATTGCGAAGAAACGTACACATTTCTGATTGCAATTTGCAATGCTTATTCGACACGCATTATATATAGAACAGCTTATCGATAATAATTTATGACAATATAAACGTTCGATTATGTGTATTTTGATCACACTATGATGCTGTTACTGTTAATTTTATATATTTTTTTAACCACGCAATAAAATATTATTTTAGAATTGCGACTGTCCGGTCAATAGTAAAATAATAGTGATGTTCCTATGCGAAAAATACTCGCCTAGCCTCTCGTAAATATTCAGCGAAGACTAAAGGTGTCACTGCCATTATAAACTATTCCGTGGTAAAACTCTGTAATGTTTCAACCAGACTATTTTCATTGCTTTAAACTCCCCTTCTTTTAATAAAAACATCAGTACTTATCATAGGTTTGAAAGTCAAGGAATAGGTACTTATTCACGTGGCCACAACTGTACCTCAGCGATAGTATAGTAATTTCAATGTCTTTGCTGTCTAAAGGGATTTTGAAAAGGCCACGTTCCTCTTCGGTTGGGGCTATAAAATAGTCGATTCGTCAAAAGCACCTGTAAAAGTAAATTTGAATATCATGTTTTTAAATTTTGATTTGTCATCTTTATTATCCATTTGCTATGTTATACTGCGATAAAATGGTCTTTAAGTACCTCCAAATTAATCAAGTAATAAAGACTTATGCTGCTATAGTTTAGTACACACTATGTATATTCTTTATACTTGAAACAGGTTTAACTAGATTAGGCTTATCAAGTTATCACTTAACTACTGAGTACGTTCACCTTTAAACACTAGCTGTGTTTTTAACATGTATTGGTATATTTTTTGCAATAGTTTCGAGTATTGATTTTCACGAGAATTTATTAATGCTCATCAAATAAGCATTTTCTTTAGAACATAAATAATTAAATAACTAAGTGTATGTAAATTTTCATTATTTAGTTATTATGTTTTCAAGTAAAATGTTGTATATCTTACGTAGTGTTGTAAAATACTCACGTCATTTAATCTTGAGTTTTTTTAAGACTTTTAGTGTAAAATATGGGTCTTAAATGAGACTAATACTCAAATCGACCTAAATCCTTAATGTTCAGTTATAGACAGACTTATGACTTATGAAAAACTTATTTTTAAGTTCTGATTAACTTTATTAATAGTGGCATCATTTCCCTAATATTTTATTTAGCAATTACTAAATAAAATATTTAAGAATTTTTTTGCCAGTTTTGAGTTTAAACGAAACGAAGATCCAAAACATCAAACGCCTAAAGAACTGAAAGGACTCAAATAACATATAAGAACTTAAACTAACCGAAAAAAGTTTAAAGAACTCCCGATTCATATGTTCAATGAGTTTTGAAAAAATCTAGTCTCGAAATTAAGATTAAGACGGGTTTGTAACAAAATTATTTCCTACATGACTGTATTGTAACATGTAATTTGTATTTAAGCAGGGTACAAAATAAAATTGTGCCAAGTATTATTAAATCATTGTTATTGTTAAAAGCACAACACTCCCTGTGTTTAGAAATAAGTCGATGTTTTTACGCTTAAAGTTTTGTTTATGAACTTTATGGATCATAAATTGTATGGACTATTTAAATTTTATGAATAAACTAGTCTGAATGCTTATTAAGCTTTTCACTTTAAAATCCTTCTAATTTTACTCCTAAGCTATCAGTCCAGATACTTCATATAGCTTTGTCATCAAAGCAAGTATATAATTACTAGTTTCCATCGTCGGCACTTGGTGAAACTCTGTCATGATGATTATTTTGAATATATATATATATATATTACTGTTACTAGTTAACATCTAGTTATTGATATGTATTAATTTGTTTTGCTTTTTTTTTTGTTTTGTTTATTTTTCTGTAAATTTTCTGTGAATGTGTTATGACACAATATGACCTAGAAGTAACAGGGTTGTATTGATGGTTAATTGTATATTTTATGTAAGTTTAAGTATGTTTTTTTTTTTTGCTTTTTTTTTTTTTGTGTTTCGCCGGAAAACTCATTTTGTAAACTAGTCGACCGGTAGGTATTGTCTATTGGATTAATACTTATTTTTATAAATATTATTTTCATGTTATTTTTGTGTTGTTCTTTATTATATATTTGTTGTATATTTATTACTTATATTATATTTTTTATATACATTAGTTTATTTATTTAATGTCTGACAGTGATTCATTTTGTTCGGCTATCGGTTCAGATTCTTCTTCTCTATCTTTTGACGATGCCGCTTCTGATCTATTTATACCGCTTAGTACCCAAATTACCCAACACTTGCTGAAGTTCCCGAAACTATTGAACGTGTGCCATTTGAACGCGCAAAGCTTACCTCAACATTTTTCAGATTTCTATGACGTATTTTGTGCAAACAATTATCATGCTATATTAGTATCCGAGAGTTGGCTTAAGCCTTCGTTTTCTTCTAACTACGTGAGTCTGCCAGGGTACGTGCTGGTGAGAAATGATCGCTCTGGAAAGGGTGGAGGTGGGGTAGCCATATATCTGCGTTCCGATGTCCAGTTTAAAATTCTTCTTAATTCTCCCTCTCAGTATTCCGGTGGTATGGAATTCTTGTTATTAGAAATTACTGTATGTGGTGTTAAAATTGCTCTTGGTGTTGTGTATTGCCCACCCAACGCCGATTTTTTGTTTGATTTCGAATCAAAGTTACTATCCCTGTGTACAGGGTATTTGCATCAGGTAATTATGGGTGATTTTAATACAGATCTTTTGAGAGATTCCCGTAGGTCGAGCGCTTTTCGTACGGTTCTGGACTGTTTTAACCTCTCTATACTGCCTTTACATCCGACTCATCATAACATTGACACTGAAGATTCATGGATTGATCACATAATTGTATCTCGGAGTGACCTTGTGGCTAGCCATGGTCAATTTCTAGCCCCGATGTTTTCTCGACACGATCTTATTCATATCTCGTACAAAATTAAAGCCCCTAAACCAAAACCGCAGGTTGTGTATTTCCGTAATTTTGCCGGCATCATTGTCGACGATCTTCTGAAAGATTTTGCCGAAATTGATTGGGAAAGTGTCTATAATGCCCCCTGCGCTGATAGTAAAGTTCAAACATTTAACAGTCATGTCTTGGACATTTTTAATAAGCACGCACCTCTGCATCCAGTTCGAATTAAACATCCACCCTCGCCGTGGATTTCAACTGAAGTGAGAGCTGCAATGAACAAGCGTGACCGTGCGTTCTGTTACTTTAAGAACAACCGTAACGACGAAAATTGGCACTTGTACAAACTTGCTAGGAATCGTTGTAACCAAAAGGTAAGAAATGCCAAGCGTTATTACTTTCATAATATCATTAATAATTCTTCCCCCGCTGACGTTTGGAAAATACTAAGTAAATTTAATGTTGTCAAATCTAGTAATGAATGTTCCCAATCTGTTTCATCTAATGATCTTAATGATTATTTTACTTCAAGCCCGGCCCCTGTTTCAGCTTACAAAAGACAGGCTATATCCTACTTAAAATCCTTGCCTAAATCGAATTCAGGTGTCTTTGATTTTTCTTTAGTAACAAATGAGGATGTTCGTAAAATTTTCTACAATTTAACGTCGAAAGCTGTTGGTTTTGATGGTATAGGTCGAGACATGCTTGTGTTGGTTCTAGATTTCCTGTTACCACCTATTACTCATATTATAAATTACTCCCTTTCATCAGGTTCTTTTCCTTCCATATGGCGCAAGGCGTTTGTTCTCCCACTCCCAAAAGTCTCCAATCCCACTACTCCTAATCAATTCAGACCTATCTCAATTCTTCCATTCCTCTCTAAAATCATTGAAGCAGTTGCACACAGGCAAGTATCGACCTATGCCTTTCAAAACAATATTTTGGATTCATTTCAGTCCGGCTTTCGGCTAGGCCATAGTACTACTACTGCACTTCTAAAAGTAGTTGATGATATCAGAATTGCAATGGAAGAATCTAATCTACTGATATTAGTCTTAATTGATTTCTCTAACGCTTTTAACACCGTTGATCATGATATTCTTCTTGCAGCTCTTGATCATTATGGGTTTTCCTCTTCAGCCCTAGATTGGTTTTCCAATTATCTTCGGGGAAGGTATCAGGCTGTTCGCGTAAAAGAAGAACTTTCTGATTGGCGTTTACAACAGGTTGGTGTTCCACAAGGTGGCATTCTCTCTCCGCTATTATTCTCTTTGTTCATTAATTTTATAATACTTTTTTTAAATTGTTCTTACCATTTATATGCCGATGACTTGCAATTATACACACAAACTGACGTTGACAATCTAAGTAATGCTGTTGACAGACTTAATTTGAACCTAAAGAATGTGCTTGACTGGTCTATTAAATTCGGCGTATCTGTTAATCCATCTAAGTGCCAAGCTATCGTGTTTGGTAGTTCCAGACGTCTTGCTAAAGTGGATTGGGAAAATGTCTCCCCCATAGTTTTTAATAACTCAGTAATAACCTTCCAGCCATTTGTTAAAAATCTTGGTCTTACTTTGGACTCGTCTCTTTCTTGGTCTCCACATGTAACAGAAATTTGTCGCAAAGTTAATGGCATCTTACACACTCTGTACAGACACAAGCATTTTCTTCCTCCGAATACAAAGCTCTTATTAATTCAAGCGCTTGTGCTTCCCATTATTGACTATGCTGATGTATGTTTTTCAGACCTTACTCAGAATCTACTCAATAGATTAGAGATTCTTTATAATAATTGCATACGTTTCATTTTTAGTTTGCGCAAATTTGATCATATTTCATCTTCACGCTCTAAAATCAAATGGTTACCTTTAGCTAAACGTAGAGAAGTTAGAATTCTTCGCATGCTATATTCCATTGTCAATGATCCTAATATTCCCAATTACCTTAAATCTAAATTATGCTTTCAGTGCAGCACCCATGATCGTTCTCTTCGTTCTGACAACGATCATTCCCTCCACGTCCCTTTCTCTCGTTCGAATTTTCTTCACAAATCTTTTTTTATTCAAGGCGTTAAACTCTGGAATTCTCTTCCAGTCGACATTAGAAAATGCAATTCTAAGTGGTCTTTCAAGCGCGCGTTAATGACCCATTATCTTAGTGCTTAATTATAATTATTGTCAGATATATGTATGTATGTATGTATATATGTTTGTATGTGTATGTATGTATCTGTGTGTATGTGTATATATATATTTATGTATGTATATGTGTGTGTATATATATATGTAATATTTATTATGTATTTATTATATATACGTATATAATTTATCATATACTTATGATGTATGTAAATGCTGAATTTTGTATTGTATTGCTGTTATTGTATTCCCTTTTGTAATCTATTTATTTGAGTCATATAGTCACCATCAATTTTATTTTCGTATTAGCCATAATTTGAACTGCTTCTCGTATTACATATTAATTTGCACCCCCCATTTAAATTTTTCTGCTCCACCTACTGGTTGACTGGTAGAGAATGCCGTTTAGGCATTAAGTTTGACCTATGTACATTTATAAGTAGATAAAAGTAAATAAATAAATAAAACTTATACCTTTGACCTAATAGTATTGGGAAAACATTAAAAACAATATTCGGCGGCATTGCCCCTGACTTTGGGTAATGGCGCTCGTGGTGCGGGATACTGACGGTCATATAGGTATTATTTTTTTAAATATATTAAGTAAGCTACATTTTAATTAAAGAAATATGAGATTAACCTTAAAAAATAAAAGTAAAGTCTGCAATCACAAATTTGCATCAACTATCCCTATTTATACGTAAGTTTATCCTTTTTTAATTTAAAAAATATAACGTTTTCTATGGCAAATTAACATAACTAATAACTATCAGTTATGACAAAACAGAAAAAAAAAACAAATTCAACAAAAACTAATTAGAAATAAATATTTTTTAGTAGAACACATAGATCACAGATATATTCATCTGGCGCATATCACCCTGAACATATAACATGGGCCCAGAGTCCGCAAGTAGTGCAGCGGTACCACAACTCGTTATTTTTTCCAAATTTTTAATTTCGTTATCACTGTTCTTGCTACGTTTCATTTTGACAGAGTTATAGAGGTGAGCGCCATTACCCAGTGAGCCATTACCCTCGTTACTTACAGAAAATGGTCTACCATTAATAGCTACCAAATTGACGCACTGTTGTTTTAAATACTCGATTTTTTTGTATACTTCGATTTTTGGGACACCTCATCTACAGCAGCACATGGTTTTCATACCAAAGCTGCAAATGGCATCTGATATGTCTTCTGCTGCAATAGCATTTTGTTGCAATACAATCTGATATCCAATTGAATATTTTGAGGAATAGTGGTAAAGCAAATTAGTAGCATACTCCTGGAAGGAGAGCATGAAAAATATTGAAAACTTCTTTAACCTAAATTCTTGAGAATTTTATTCGTCTGTACGAGTGAACTAAATTTTTATGTACAATCTCCATGTTTTGAGGTCCCAGGAAC
>DWQP01000035.1:0-12479 GCA_018237385.1 Apodemia murphyi | reverse complement strand
ATTAATTATATTACTGACTTTTAAATTAAAAAAAAAAAAAGAAGAATATATTTCTGTTAACAAATACAACAAGAGGAAAAAATCAAAATAAAAGTTTCGAAATATTTTTTAGACAATTATTACTTACATGCGTTCTTGACGAGCGTGACGAGCACAACAATAACTACTGTTTTCCCGAACATCTTCCTGATGCTCCTAAAACTGGAATGCGCTTCCCGCCTCAGTGTACCGGCTTTTATATGATTTATTATCAGTATACACTTACATCAACTCCACATGAGCTGTAAACAATTGTTAGTTATGTTTTCAATTCGTCAACCACAATTGATAACTACTTATCATTTGTTTTCGTGTTATAGGTTATTTGCGGGCGGTTTTCCCTAAAAAATATATTAACGACTCATGACGCGAAGCATCAGAGAGTGCCTACGATCGAACAATTATTTAATATTATAATATTATAAATATTATATTCCCCTCTTGGTAACTAATAAATAAAAATACTATTTTAAAAAATGTTTTTTTTTTAAGATAGACTCTTATAACGTTCGTTGTAGGAAAGTAAATAATTATCTTAAAAATTACAGATGGTTGATCCTTGCACAAAAATGCATATTTGATTAACGACTAACCATTTTTTCCTACAATCTTATCATTGGGTCTAAGGAATACGGGGTATAAGCAATGCTCATTTCAATCTTACAACTTTAATTCTTATTAGCATCCATTCATAGATAAGTTCAAAGGTTTAATCTATCAGGCGAAATAGACATGTATGGTTGTCAGATGAACATGTAGAACTTTTGTTAAATGTATGATAAAATTAGGGATTTAATGTGTAATAAAAGAAAGGATTTAATATGCAACTTTCTTTATTATCATTTTTTCAAATGTTATTTATATTACAAAACATTCATCGCAATTAATACATTCAGTCTCAAAAATGTTAGAAAATATCTCTTAATTAATCCCTAACAAGTCTACTTAATTAGAAAAAAAAATCGTTAGCGCATCATTCTTTTTCGAGCAATTTACAAGAATAATTCTTAAAATAAATACACACAAAGTAATAATATACAAACTAATAAGAAAAAGTTATACACGAAGCCCGATCAATTAAACTCTTTAAACATAACCCTTCACTATTTCATAACACAAAGCGTAAAGGTCTGAGGAGTTAATAGACCCGGGCTTTTGCTCTCTCATCCTTTCAACAACATGTGACACTGAGACTACGTCCGTTGAATCATACTTCGTTTTGCAGATGTCGATAGCGCAAAATACTTGCGAGCCTCCCAAACCATCAAAACAATGAATGAGTACAGGGGCAGCTTTCTTATCAGGCATCCTGTTCTTCAGCTTATCATATGCGTTGTCAAAGAAGAAATAAAAATCCAAAAAGTGCTTTGGATGAGGTAAGCTACCTTTCGGCCACTCGGTATACTGATAGTGAAAAACCAAGCGCCTCTGTCTTGGCTTGAGTGTCATCGAAGTCAGAGATAACATAGTTGCAGTGAAGTGTGAATGGACTATAACTTCTCGAGTAGTAATCTTGAACTTGCCACTTACTACAGATTTACGCTCTGTAGAGGACCAATATTGAAAGCTCTTCTCATTAAGCTTGCCTATCATCACGATTATCTCCACGTGGTTATCCCACACAGATTGCCAGAACATTTCTGAGTCTTCTTCCGCTGGATTTTTCGTACAGAGAAATTTGTGTTTTGTATCATACCCATCGACGAAGCTCACTTTCGGGACCACTTGATTTTTCTTGGACTGAGGACCGTAGTAGAGAAATTGCAGGTAAGACAGGCAGCCTTTTATCTCTACCTCTGTAGATTTAATTTCTTCTTCTTTTTTCATGAATAGAGATTGATACTCGTTTATGATGCGCGTTTTTGATTTTGGGTTTTCCATGAAACGTCGAAACTCGTCAGCATTCATCCTTGGGATGCAGGGTTCTGTTGTTAAGACCTTCATTTTGAAACGTCTGTCATCGATGGCAACAAGCTTTGAACTAAATTATTTTCCATGACTCAGCCGGCTTTTATAGAAGCCTTGAAATGCTGAACACGAGTTTGATATCTACGTCATTTTTGTCTGGCTATCATTAGATGTAAATAACGTTGTTATGGAGTTGTTTTTTAATCGTTGAATTTATAACATAAATTCCTGCATACCAATGGTTCTCAGTAATCTTAAACTGTTTGTTTCTGATGTAAGATATGCTTCTAATTAGTTTTACTTCTAGAATTTTTCTAGGAAAAATAATCGATATACAGTAAAGTAAAAAAACGCTGTTGATTCGCTCACACCTTTATTTCAAATATTTGTAAGCATTGAAAATTTAAAAACAATCCTACTTACTATTATCGTTTCAAGTCGTTAAAAAAGATAAAAAAATCTAGCTACAATTTTGTCTTATTCTTAAGTACAATATCGAATGGCATATATATTTCACAGATAGGTTCACATTTATTGCCACTTACACACGGCATAATTGACTAAATCACATGGAGATAGGCCTTAACTAATTGATAACACAGTGCATATAGATCTGAGCGGTTAACAGACCCATGCTGTTGTTCTCGCATATTACTAAGTACATTTGGCAGTGACAGAAGTCCCGTCCTATCTAATTGCGTAATACAGATATCAAACACACAAAAGACTGAAGAGCTCCCTACACCGTCAGGACAATGGACCAGAATAGGGGGAAATTTTTTATCAGTCGCTCTGTCCCTTAACTTAACATACGTGTCGTTGACAAAGTTATAAAAATCTATGAATGCATCTGGCTGATGAGGAAACTTGTCTCTTGGCCAAGCGGTATATTGATAGTGAAAAATCATGCGCCTCTGCTTTGGCTTCAATTCAGATGCAGTCAGAGTTAACAAAGTCAAAGTATAGTGCGAATCGATCATAATTGAACTAGTCGCTATTAGAAACTTTTTACTTGCTAAAACATAGCCTTCTTTTGGGGACCAATATTGATAGCACTTATCAGTTAGCTTGCACGTCATTACAATAATTTCCACTTTGTTGTCCCACACTGTCTGCCAAAACAGATCACAGTCTTCCTTTTCTGGATTTTTAGTACAAATAAACTTCCGCTTGGTTTCATATCCGTTGATGAAACTTGCACCAGGGATCACTAGATTTCTGGACCGAGGACCGTGGTAGAGAAACGGCAGATTTGAGAAGCAGCCGTTGATCTCCAACTTCTTGTTAAGCCTATGGCGTGTTTCTTCTTCCTGCTTCGAGACTATTGAATTGTATTCTTTTATAATTCGGTCTTGTGAATTCGGTTCGTCCATGAACCGCAGGAAGTCGTTAATATTCATGTTCGGGAAGCAGGACGCCATTTTCGACGATTGTTTCCTGTTGAGAAGAAAATACTCTGCACTTTAACTTGTAAAATGTGCTTACAATTAGAAGCGTCTTTCAGCACTTGTGCTTTCCAAATAGTTTTAAATTCAACCGAGCTAGACTCAACGAAGTATCTATTCGTAAGGATTGTTGTTTTTAAACTAATGTTTATTTTTTAACTAACTCACTTTTTATACCGTTAAAACTATTACGCACATACTTAACCAATAATAATAGGTCCCACATATCGTTAAGCTCCAATTTATGGCTATAACGGTGTGACGTGGATGGCAATTCTCAATAGAGTCGATAAAAGGCTATCTATGTTCAATATTAATTCCCTAATCACCTCATTAATTTAACTACTTAATTAAACTAACTAATTATAAAAAAAGTAAACAAGGCTTTTAGTCTTATAAAGCTTTATTTAAACTGTTTGTAAACATAAAATTCTTAAATATTTCACAACCCAACTTATAACTAATTAATTAATTCCTTAACTAACACATAAACAGTAAATTAACCAACGCACATTGAATTTTTTTTAACAGAATATGTTTCAAATCGTTTTACAAATTCGTATAATATTCTGTAAATAAAAACATATTGTTCTGTGGCCGGAACACTTGAATAGCGTTGTTGGCGAATTTTCAGTACAGTTTCAGGAACTGAAATTGTCTTAGTTTTCATTAATTGATTGAGACACGAGTCTACAGCGCAGAAAACTCCGGTCCTCCCAACTCCAGCACTGCAATGAACGATGATAGGTCCAAGCACCGGTGCATCCTGAATTTTCGCTAGAAGCCGCTCTCGTTCCTCGTCTATATCAAAATACAGGTGCATAAATGATTCCCAGGTGGCAGGTACTCCATTATCTGGCCAGTCCTCGTACATATAATGCTTGATCAGTCTACTTTCTCCGCTGATGCCATTAGAAACATCAAAAGTTGTTTGGACGTATCTCGAACCATTTATTTCACTTACAGTCCTGATCGAAAGCTCACCAGCTTGAAAAACTTGATGTTTGTCGTAAGAGTGCCAATACGGAGCACAGTTTATTTTCCAAGCATCTTGAAGTTTTGTCAGCATCACAATAATACGAGAATTCTGCTCCCAAATTAGTTGCCAAAAGTGTTCAACAGTTTTTTCAAGCGGCCCTTGTGTCGCCACGAACTTTTTCGGAATTTCAAAAGAGTCCACATAATTCGCGTGGATGTAATCGGTATCTTCTTTTTTGGCAGTTATCCTCACACGGGTTTTGTCCCAGCAGAGGATATCATTGTAGCGGTTTTTGCTGCAGTTTTCTAGCTTGGAAAAATGTTCAAATGACCCAAAATGTTGCTGTGCTACGATCTGATAATGCTCTAATTGGATGGCTTCCAAGAAATCAGATTCTTGTGCGCGTCTTTTAAATTCCTGGACACTTATTGGAACAAACTTTGGAGTAGGTATTATTTTAAGAGGCATTTTTTAAATATAAATAAGCCGTCTGCTCCCATTAAAATCTAAAGAGTAACTAACGAAGTCTTCTTCTAATTCTCTTCAAACTTGTTTTTATTGCCGGGAGCTCAATGATAATGATTCATTTCATTCTTAAACAACAATTAGTTATTTTGAAGGAAGTTGAGATAATTTTAATGTAAATATAGTGAACTCTTAACTACAGGTTATCAAAAATAAAATAACAGATCTGTTGTTTTTCCTTATAACAATTATCAATACTTAACAGAACTTTCTGTTCCATAGTACAAGTTAGGTAATCGAGTAATGCTCACCTCAAACGTAGTTCCCTCATAGTTCTGACTAAATTCCAAAGAACGTTTGCTTCAAAGAATTCTTAACCGACTAGTTTCTCCAGAAAACTTCTGCAGGTATTTAAAGCTACGTGCGGTCTTCTACGCATGCCCAGACATTGAGTAAACTTAGGCCCCTGGTCCTAGAACAATCACATTACCTATGAACTAGGTACACAAAAAACCCATTTTCTTTTGATATTACCATACACTGTCGCTAGCCAGCATAGGTAAACACTAAAACATACAGAAGTGATTGATCAAGACAGGGCAATGTTGATATTTACTGTCTGGATTGACTCAACTATAGAAGAGCCTCTTCCACCAAATCTTCCACAAAGCGTTCCCTCGAGCATATAATTAGCAGTTCATACTTCTTATCTTCATATTTTTGTTTGGCTATCTTGGTCTCTTGGTCGATTTCTTCGGGAGCCTCGTCTGTTTTTGGTTTCCTGTTCTTAAGATTGTAGAATCTCTCTTTGAGCTTCAGGACTTCAGCTGCTAACTCTAAACGCTCTTCCGAGGAATACATCCTGATACGTACGGCTATGACGGAACTTTAAACTGAAATAGTCATCTTAAAAATATCCTGTCTCTTGTAGGCCGTTTAGGTGAATAATTCAAAATGTAGACGAAAACGGTATACATAAACTGTTATAATTATACCGAGCTAGCAGGCAATGTGAAACCATATAGACTCTACAATAAGGTTCATTTTTGCTAACTAGCAAATAAAAGTTTTCAATAAAAGAATTGACCGTTTTTTCTTTTTTTCTATAACCACGTCAATGTGATTCAAATAGCCTAATTCGATAAGTAACATTCGATGATTAAAATATTCTAACATTCAAATAGACCTCATTGGAATCTCAAAGACACGTGTTCGAAGCTTATCACTAGTTGCTATCGTTAAGGAAAATGGGCCTACAGTAGTTAATTTGTTAATAACAGGAAACTGAGGTCAAGCATTTTATGTTTTTGATACCCTCAAGAGATAATGAAAAATGGGCGGTTATCAGTAATGAAGTCAGCCGTCGATACACCGCACAACGCTATCTCATATACCCAAAATACCCAGTGATAAAAGGTCGGCGTTTATCAGTGAGTTTTTCTCAGAATTAATTTAGGCCCAGATATACAGATCAGTCCACGAGGCGATCAGGTGACTGTTTTAATCACATAATCGATACCAATAGGAATGGTCTGTATTAATTAATTAGTCTATAACGGCCATAAAGTATGATCACAATAAGCGATAACTTTCCAAATTGGACTTTTTAATAAGAAAATTAATAATTATGGTTGTTTTATGATAATCGATGACGCAAATGCCTGAAATTATATCAAATTGCACTAATTAACTGAAATAGGTTATTTGAATGATGTATTTTTTATGAAAATATGGTTTTACCACCTGCGCCATATCTACTCAACAATTTATTAATATTGCGTTAACAACTAAGCACCCTTTTTTGAATTCAAGATCAACTAATGCAAATTGAAACTTCAATTCAGCAAAAATACTTGTTTTCAGGTGTCACTAAATAAAACGGTTGCATCGCTAATGCATGTGGTGACATTGAACACGTTGATATAATCAAAACAAAGTCAAGGGGGCATGATAGCAAGTGAGATTTTTATAAAAAGTCTATTTTCTCTGCTACGAAATAAGAATCATCTCCGATTGACCAAACTCTTGACCTAACGTCCTTTGCATCTATAAATCCATAATATGCCCTTGTCTCAGAGAACAACAGACTTTTTGTATGCATTTTTATTCTACTGTATTTATTTCAGTTATTTTATTCTGTAGTATTAAATGACGTTAACAATAACATTTTAGGGAAAAGTCTATATATGGATATTATAAATTGAATCATGCTACCTATTTGAAAACAATGTTCCCATTGTTTTTTGAAACCACAAACCGCAAATCACAATAACTTAGGTATGACGCAAACAATTGACAGATTATCCATATTTTCATAAATAAGTTACCTATTTACCTCACTTATATTTAGTAATTTAAAACACCTCGCAATTATTGGGTGAAGGAATTCAGGATACTCACAAATTCGATGAAGCTTTTCGCGTCCAAGTGGGTTTTCTTAAAGATCCACTAAGACCCACTAATATTTCACTGACATTATAGCACAACTTTATGAACAAAATAATTCAGAAAGACTAAAGCGTTCTTAGTATTTAAACACCAAGACTAACCTTCGAGTGCGAAGAAATAAATCACCGATTCTAACAAACGATTTGTATACAGTCACGACAATGTTTAGCCACGTCTCAAGGCTGCCTAAATAGGCTTTTTCACCCTTGTTTAGTCCTAAGCTGTTTGCCTAAGTTCAATAAGCTTCATACTGATAAGAAACTGTCTTATATGCCTGTATACACCTACGCCTAGAACTCTTGCAGACTTATTAATATTCAGGAAAACTATGGTGTTCACTGAAGGGTAAATATTGTAATTTATAAACTGATCTTAAAGGAGCTAAGAAATATGAAAGGTGGTACTTACATTATCTGAACTGCGGTCGGAAGATGGAGCGCAGGTCGTCCACCATAACTTCAAGTTGCCGCTTCGCACTTTCATAGTCTGACTTCACACGGTCAAGTTCACGTTCCACATACCTCCTGTCACAGTCCCGTCTATTTAATTCACACTCTAAGGATCGGATCTGATCCTTAAGGCGGTCCACTTTCGCCCTTTGCCTGCTACGATCGGAATCGGAGTACATTTTATCGGTAATGTTGGTTGTAAGGAAAGAGGTAAAGTGATGGTGCCAGCCATAGCAAAATTTATTTTATAGAATTCTTTATATTACCTAAAGTCCTAATACGGAACTTTTAATCAGCCTGAAATTCCCCATAGGCATTGTTAAATACAGGATGCAAAAAAAACTTCAGGATGATTTTTTCCTCTTCAGTAATATAATTCTTTATATTACCTAAAGTCCTAATATGGAATTTTTAATTAACCTGAAATTCCCCATAGGCATTGTTAAAAACAGGATGCAAAAAAAAACTTCAGGATAATTTTTTCCTCATTAGTAATATAATAATCTAAATGTAGAGTTAATTGATTGACGTCATTTGTAAGCGCAATGCTAAAAATTAATACCTAAATTCAATACCGAAACTATCCAATTACGTCCTACTCTGAAATGTCCTGCGTCATTCTGATTCAGTTATCAATCAATGTCGCGTAAAAAGTGACCATTAATATTTCATTATCCTGTAGAATAAACCTATAAATATGTCCAGCTAAATAAAAAATTTCACATTCACTACCTAACCACAGTCAGGACTAGGACTTTTATCCTGAAAGCCTAACTTTTTAAAAATGGGCGCAAAATTCACGAAAAAACATTCCTTTGCCGAAAACTGCGAACAACTTATTAAAGAGTCTAACCTGGGTCACATACTGGAACAAGAACACCATCGAATAGTAGAAGAAAGTGTCCCCTACTCCTGCTACGAAGTATTGAAATTTGATAACTGGTCAAAATGCAGATACTGGAACACATCCATCTTCGATCGCAATCGGGTGATCCTGCCAACGGAAGACGGAGGAAGTGACTTTATCAATGCCAGCCATGTAGACGGTCACAACGTTAAGGGAAGGTTCCTGTGCACCCAGGCACCACTTCAAGAGACAGCTACAGATTTTTGGCAGATGATATTCTCTCATCAAGTCCGGGTAATTGTAATGCTGACCCGAATAGTGGAAAAAGGACGCGAAGCTTGTTTCCCGTACTGGAGCCCCAAAAAGCGGGGAAAAGTGGTCCATGGCAAGTTCACAATCAAAACTTTGAAAATGAAATCCTTCTGTTACCACGTGGTGACTCATTTACGAGTAACAGACAATACTGGAGCTTCATTGGACATCCAACATTTCGCCTACACCGACTGGCCCAGGAACAGCCTTCCTCGAGATGCTTCAAAGTTTCTGAACTTCGTTCTCTCGGTCAGAGAGGCTCAATCAATGGCAGAGTTGGATAGTAAGGGTGGAAACGTCCCTCCTATGGTGGTTCATTGCAGCGCGGGTTTGAATCGTACTGGGGCTTTTTGTGCTATTGATGTCAGTTTGTCTCTATACGACGAGAGAGCAACGATTAGCCTTTCTTCGGTAGTGCGTAATCTGCGTAAGCAAAGGCATAATTGTTTGTCTTTACCTCAACACTATGTCTTCTGCTACTTGATTGTCTTGATCTATGCCAAGTTAGTTGCTGATAAGCATTAGTCTAGATTTTATGTTATATAATTGTGATTTATCTAGTTTTAAGTTTTTTGTACAGTATTGAAAATATTTTTATAGGTAGCTAGCTTTAAATAAAGTTTGTTTTGTGTTAATACTCTGCTTTCTTCAATTAATGTCCCTTAGTACCCACTTAATAGTATTGAATTGCAACTCAGAATATTGGAATTGATTTTGGTACTTGAAATTGAATTAGGAATAAAGGAGCGACCGCAGTAACCTGTAATGAATTAGCGGATTTTACATTCCGAGGTGACAATTTACGTATGTGTTCTTAACCTTGCGTCACCCTGTTACAGCGCTTAGGCACCAAGTGAGTTGCAGAAATAAATCGCTATTAATCTCCTACATATTTAATCATAGGGTTGTAAGTTAACAGTCTAACGTTTGTTTACTTATTTGAGATAGTGTTGTGGGGTGTATCGACGGCTGACCTCATTACTTCTATCCGCCCATTTTTCATTATCTCTTGAGGGTGACAAAAACATAAAACTCTTGACCTCAGTTTCCTGTTATTAACAAATTAACTACTGTACGCCCACTTTTCTTAACAGCAGCACCTATTGATAAAAAGTGATCATTAATATTTCATCACGCTGTAGAATAAACGTATAAATATGTCCAGCTAAATAAAAAATTTCACATTCAGTACCCAACCCCAGTCGGGACTAGAACCCTTATCTTAAAGGCCTAACTTTTTAAAAATGGGCGCGAAATTGACGAAAACAGATTCCTTCGCCGAAAAATGCGAACAACTTATTAAAGAGTCTATTCTGGGTCACATACTGAAGAAGAACACCGTCAAATAGTGGAAGAAAGTGTCCCTACTCTTGCTACAAAGTATTAAAGTTTGAAAATTTGTCAAAATGTAGATACTGGGACACATCCATGTTCGACCACAATCGGGTGATCCTGCCAACGGAAGACGGAGGAAGTGACTTTATCAATGCCAGCTATGTAGACGGTCACAACGTTAAGGGAAGATTCCTGTGCACCCAGGCACCACTTCAAAAGACAGCTACAGATTTTTGGCAGATGATATTTTCCCATCAAGTCCGAGTAATCGTGATGCTGACCCAAATAATGGATGAAGGACACGAAGCTTGTTTCCCGTACTGGAGCCCTAATAAGGAGGAACAAGCTGTTCATGGCAAGTTTACAATCAAAACTTTAAAAATCAAGTCCTTCCTTTACCACGTGGTGACTAATTTACGAGTAACAGACAATACTGGAGCTTCATTGGACATCCAACATTTCGCCTACACCGACTGGCCCGTGAACAGCCTTCCTCGAGATGCTTCAAAGTTTCTGGACTTCGTTCTCTCGGTCAGAGAGGCTCAATCAATGGCAGAGTTGAATAGTAAGGGTGGAAACGTCCCTCCTATGGCGGTTCATTGCAGCGCCGGTTTGAATCGTACGGGGGCTTTTTGTGCCATTGATATCAGTTTGTCTCTATTCGACGAGAAAGCAAAGATTAATCTTCCTTCGGTAGTGCGTAATCTCCGTAAGCAAAGGCATAATTGTTTGTCTTTACCTCGACACTATGTCTTCGCTTACTTGATTGTCTTAATCTACACGGGAAAAAAGGTGATACAAAATTTGCATCACTGTAGACGCTAATTTTGTATTAGATTTTATGTTATATAATTGTGATTTATCTAGTTTTTAGTTTTTTGTACAGCATTCAAAATATTTTTCTAATATCTTTCTTGTGTTAATACTCTGCTTTTTTTCAATTAATGTCCCTTAGTAACTACTTTTTAGGTATTGAATTACAACTTAGAATATTGGAATTAAATTTGATACTTGAAATTGAACTAGGAATAAAGTGACCGCAGTAACCTGTAATAAATTAGCGGATTTTGTATTTCGGGGTGACAATTTACATATGTGCTCTTAACCTGCGTCACCCTGTCACAGCGCATTAGGTACCAAGTGAGTTGCCTAAATAAATCGCTATTAATCTCCTACCTATTTAATCATAGGGTTGTAAGTTAACAGTCTAACGTTTGTTTACTTAGTTCCATGTAAACGATATAAAAATAGATATCGTTTGACGCGTCAGCAAGAAATATTTTTTGGGGAACCCCGGTCTAATAGACAAGGCCAAATTGTTTATACCTACTGAAAGATATCATTTGGCGCGCGCCAATCAGAATCCATCTTTGGATTTTTTATGCTAATTTATACAACAGCCGACTATGAAGTGATTGTAATATATGGCTGTCTAGCAGTCGTTAACTATTATTAACTAACCGGTTGTCAAGATTCCGTCTAGACATATAATACGTCATCCGATGTCTATACCTACCGAAAGGTATCATTCGGTATGCGCCAATCATATTTGATCATTGGATTTAGTATATTAATTTAAACAAATTACATGTATTACGTGGAATTCGTAACTGCTATTATAGCTTTAGACAAGCCGAATTTTTTTGGGCATCAATAAACTATAAAAACTTGACTGTAAATAGTTTTATTTTTGCAGATCATTCCTAGAATAATTAATGCGGAGCACGTGTTAGGCACACATAATATTTTTTCATTGTCTGGATAGGTTTTGTACATATTTCACAGACTTACATCATTTTAAACAAGGAAAAAAACATGTTATTGCTGTAACTGAGCTTGGATTTTCCCACACCTACTGGGCGTTGTTTTAAAATATAACGCCCCTATTGTTCTTACATTACATTTAATTATTTTGCCGCGAATTAAATACGATGTATTAGATATTTTAGTATCCTATATTCCTTGATTATTATCTGTTCACAATTTTAGTTCAAAGTTTTAAAAGCTATTAGAACATGATGACTATTCGTAAATAATTCTGCACTAATATCTCCATAGTGAGAAATATATTCAGTAATTGAATTCACCCTTAATATAACACCCCCTTAATATTTTTTATAAAAAATATTCCAAAACGGGATAAGTCCCTTAATTTTCAGATCGCGTCCATTCCTGTACACTACGTTTTTCATTCACTAAACTTATTATTATTATTTACGTAAATCACTCTACCACAAAAGTCAATATGGTAT
>DWQP01000034.1:0-13043 GCA_018237385.1 Apodemia murphyi | reverse complement strand
TGCTGGCCGAACTGGAGCGCTGGCTGCATGAATTGCCGAACACCTCGGTGGACATTCTGCGGCTGGCGGGGTTGGTGGGCGCCGACCGCCACCCCGGCCGCTTCCTGGCGGGTAAACTCGACGTGAAGGGGGGGGCGCAGGGGGTAAATTTGGTGCACCAGGACGACGTCATCGCCGCTATCCAACTGTTGCTGAAGCTGCCGAAGGGCGGCCATGTGTACAACCTGTGCGCGCCGCATCATCCGGCCAAACGCGAATTTTATCCGGCGCTGGCCGAACAGCTGCACCTGGAGCCGCCGCAGTTCGCCGACGAAGCGGAACAGGATGAGCGGCTGGTGGACGGCAACCGCATCTGCAACGAGCTGGGGTTTGAGTACCAGTATCCCGATCCGGCGCGCATGCCGGTCAGTTAAGTCGGCATACGTCGTTTAAAGCGGGAAAAGGTGGCTCGTCACAAAGTCGACGAACAGCCTGATTTTGACTGACAGGTGGCGGCCCGACGGCCAGAGGACATGAAAAACCATGTTTTCGCGGTCGTATTCATCCAGAACCGTCACCAGGCTGCCCTGTTCCAGCTGTCTGCGCACGGCGATCTCCGGCAAATAAGCGATGCCTAGCCCTTGTTCGGCGAAGCACACCTGAGGATCGAGCGTGTTTGTCACCATGCTGGCCGGCCGTTCGGGGATCGTCTCCGTCTTGTCTCCCAGCGGCCAGACATCCAGTTTGCCGGTGCGGGGAAAGCGATAATGCAAACGGGCATGGTTTGCCAGATCCTCGGGCTTGCTCGGCATACCCGCTTGGCTGAAATAGCCCGGCGCGCCAACGAAAACCTTGCGGCAGGTGCCCAGCCGGCGGGCAACCAGCCGTGAGTCGCTCGGGGTGCCGCTGCGGATAACGGCATCGAAACCTTCCTCAATCACGTCAACCAAGCGATCCGAATAATCAATATCCAGCTCGATCTCAGGATAGCGGCGCTTGAAGTCTCCCAGTTTTGGCATGAAAAGCGTGCCCAGCGACGGGAGACTGATGCGCAGCTTACCCTGGGGCGCTCCTCGCGTTTGCAACAGTTCGGCTTCCGCGTCTTTCACCTCGCTCAAAATGCGTCGGCACCTTTCCAGGAACAAGGCCCCTTCCGGCGTCAGGTTGACCGTGCGGGTGGAGCGGTGAAACAACCGTACGCTGAGCCGCTCCTCCAGCCGAGCGATGGTTTTGCTGACCGCCGACGCGGAGATCCCCAGCTGTTGCCCGGCCGCCGTGAAACTGCGGCTTTCACTGACCCGCACGAAAACGTCGAGAGAACCCAGACTTTCCATAGGCTTCCATTCTATTGATGACCTTTATGTCATGAGTGTTGTTCACTTTAGCCTGTTTTTCTTTTATCGGCGAGTGGGCAGCATGATGTCACCGACATCCGCGATGGGCGGAAACATCTTTGAATGGAGAGTGATTGATGAATCAAACGACGATATCTGCGCCTGCCGGGAGCATCGAGCGGTTGCCGCTGGGGGGCCTGCTGGCATTGGCAATGGCCGCTTTTATCACGCTGCTGACCGAGATCATGCCGGCGGGCGTGCTGTCTTCGATCGCAGGCGATTTGAACGTGTCTGAAAGCCTGGCGGGACAATTCATCACCGCCTATGCGGTGGGCGCGTTGGTCGCCGCCATTCCGCTGACCGCATTGACGCAAGGCATGCGGCGCCGCCCCTTGCTCTTGAGCGCGATCGGCGGTTTTGCCATCGTCAACCTCGTCACGGCGCTGTCGCATGATTACCACGTCTCATTGGCGACGCGTTTCTTCGCCGGCGTTTTCGGCGGCATCGTTTGGTCCTTGCTGGCCGGTTACGCCGTGCGCATGTCACCGGCCCATCTTGGCGGCCGCGCTATTGCGATCTCCGGCGCCGGCGCCACCCTGGCGCTGGTGCTCGGCGTGCCGCTCGGCACGTTGCTTGGCCGAGCCATCGGCTGGCAGGGCGCCTTTGGCCTGATGACGTTGATGGCGCTGATGCTCGTAGTGTGGATCATCGCCATCGTGCCGGATTTCCCCGGCCAGGCTAAGGCGCATCGCCCGTCTCTGAGCGGCGTATTCTTGCAATGCGGGATCCGCGCCGTGCTGTTCGTGGTGTTCACCTTCATCGTTGCCCACAACATTCTGTATATCTACCTGGAGCCTTTCCTCAAGCCGTCGGGATTATCCGAGCGGGTCGATATCGTGCTGTTTATCTTCGGGCTGGGCGCGATTGCCGGATTGGGCGTCGCCGGGATGCTGGTCGATCGGCGAGTCCAATCTCTTACGGTGATGAGCATCGTTACCTTTGCCCTCGCCGCCGTGTTGCTGGCAAGTGGCGGAAGGATAGCCTTGATGGTTTATCTCGCGGTTGCATTGTGGGGTGTGGCTTTCGGCGGTTTCGCCACTCTCACGCAGACGGCATTGTCACGTCTTTCCGGCCGCGCGGCCGACGTGGCGCAGTCCATGTATACGACGGGCTGGAATACCGCCGTGGCCGCCGGTGGCGCGATCGGCGGCATGCTGCTCGACCAGGGCGGAGCGGCCTCTTTTGCCTGGGCCATCATCGGGCTCCTCATCCTGTCTTTGACCGGCACGCTGTTTGCCATGAATCGGGCGCTGGCCTCTCAGCGATGAGGCGATTGGCGAGCGGCGCGCGCCAAATCCTCCAGCAGCGCGTTCAACGCCTCGTCGGGCTGGACGGGGCGGCTGACCAGGCTGAGCATGGCGCGGTAAGAGAGCGCCGCGCCGCCGAGCTGCCGCAGCAGCCCCTGTTCCACCCAGCGCGCCGCGTAGTGGGTGGGCAGGTAGCCGAGACAGGAGCCGCTCAGCACCAGATGGGCGACGCTTTCCATATGGTGGGCCACCGCAGCCAGGTGAGGCGGCGCGATCGGGCACAGCTGCTGCGCCAGCAGGTAGCCGCGCTTGACCCAGCGCGCGTTTTCAATCTGCTCGCGCTCCGGTTCTTCCACCGCGAACAGCGGGTGATCCGCGCTGCAGTAGATCGCCTGCGTCTCCTCCAGCCACGGCTGATAGCGCAACGCCTCCAACTGTTGGCCGAAGTAGCCGATGCCCAGATCGAGCTGCCGGTGCAGCAGCCCCTGCTCAATCTCGTTCGGTGAACAGATGCGGCACTGCAACTGCACGTCCTGATGTCGGCGCTGGAAGTGTTTGATGGCCTCGCTGAACGGGTTGCCCGGCAGCGAAACCAGATTATCCACCAGACCGATCTGCAGATCGCCGGTCAGCAGGCCGTTCAGCGACTGGCTGACCCGGGTGAAGTCGCGGGCGGCGTTGAACAGCGAGCGGCAGGCGATCAGCATGCGTTCGCCCTTGGGCGTCAGTCGGAAGCCGGAGCGGCCGCGTTGGCACAGGCGAAAACCCAGCCGGGTTTCCAGCGAGGCCAGGTGGGTGCTGATGGTAGATTGGTTCATCAGCAGCGTTTCCTGCGCGGCGCTGACGCCCTGGGCTTCCGCCACCGCGACGAACACCCGCAGCAGTTTCAGATCGATATCGCTTAGGTTGGTGAGCATTCCCCCTCCGCAGAACGTCGGCCGGTTAACCCATTTTTAACATTGAAGAAATAGGGGCGGCGATGAAGATATGGCCTTCCTTATGGCATGAAGTGGAAATAAAAATCAATACTTCAATAAGTTAGTTGCATCGCGTTTTTCGATGTTTACATGCAAAAGCGGGAATGGTAGCCGGGGTGGCCAACGGGGTAGTCTGCGAATGTTGCTCAAATGTTTCAATTCATCGCAGATCAAGACAAGGAAACGCCATGCTGAACCAACCCCAAAGCGGTAACGACATGCCGCGCTTTGCCGGTATTCCCACCATGATGCGCCTGCCCGCAGCCGATCAGGCGCACGGTCTGGATGCCGCCTTTGTCGGCATTCCGCTGGATATCGGCACCTCCAACCGCAGCGGCACCCGCTATGGTCCGCGCCAGATACGCCAGGAGTCGGTGATGATCCGCCCTTACAACATGGGCACCGGCTCCGCCCCGTTCGAACGTCTGCAGGTGGCCGATCTGGGGGATGTCGCCATCAACCCTTACAGCCTGGCGGACAGCGTGCAGCGCATCGAGGCGGCTTACCACGAGATCCTGGCGCATGGCTGCATGCCGTTGACGCTCGGCGGCGACCACACGCTGACGCTGCCGGTGCTGCGCGCCGTCGCCCGTCGGCATGGCCCGGTCGGGCTGATCCACGTCGATGCGCATTCCGACACCAACGAGGAGATGTTCGGCGAACAGCTGGCGCACGGCACCACCTTCCGCCGCGCGTTCGAGGAGGGGCTGCTGGCGCCGGAAAAGGTGGTGCAGATTGGCCTGCGGGGCAGCGGCTATGCGGCGGATGATTTCGACTGGTCACGCCGCCAGGGCTTCCGCGTGGTGCCGGCCGAGGCCTGCTGGCACCGGTCGCTGACGCCGCTGATGGCGGAGATCCGCGAACAGATGGGCGATGCGCCGGTTTACCTCAGTTTCGATATCGACGGGCTGGATCCGGCCTTCGCGCCGGGCACCGGCACGCCGGAGGTCGGCGGGCTGTCGGTCTGGCAGGGGCTGGAGATCGTGCGCGGCTGCCATGGGCTGAACCTGGTGGGCGGCGACGTGGTGGAGGTGTCGCCACCTTACGATCGCTCCGGCAACACGGCGCTGCTGGCCGCCAACCTGCTGTTTGAAATGTTGTGCGTGCTGCCGGCCCGCTGAGGCCGGTGCGCTGACCCTACCGGCGGAGCGGTTGCGTCGGGGCCCCTGATAACAATAACAACGGAGTGGAGGTACCCATGAATCTCGATCTGCTGGTCGTGGTGTTTTACTTTCTGGTGATAGGCGCGGTGGGGTGGATGGGCATTCGCCGCGCCAATTCCAAAGAGGCGTATCTGGTGGCCGGGCGCAATCTGGGGCCGGGGCTGTATTTGGGCACGCTGTCGGCGGTGGTGCTCGGCGGCGCGTCGACCATCGGCAGCGTCAAACTCGGCTACACCTACGGCATCTCCGGCGTCTGGCTGTGCGGCGCGCTCGGGCTGGGCATCGTGGTGCTGAGCCTGGTGCTGGCCAAGCCGCTGCTCAAGCTGAAGCTGTATACCGTCAGCCAGGTGCTGTCGCGGCGTTATCACCCGGCGGCGCGGGTCACCAGCGGCGCGATCATGCTGGCGTATGACCTGATGGTGGCGGTGACCTCGATCATCGCCATCGGCAGCGTGATGCAGGTGATGTTCGGCCTGTCGTTCAGCGCGTCTATCCTGCTCGGCGGCGGGCTGGTGGTGCTGTATTCGACGCTGGGGGGCATGTGGTCGCTGACGCTGACCGACATCATTCAGTTCATCATCATGACCGTCGGCATGATGCTGGTGCTGATGCCGATGAGCATCGTCAAGGCCGGCGGCTGGGAGGCGTTCACTAGCCTGCTGCCCGCCGGTTACTACCAACTGTCGTCGATCGGGTTGGACACCATTCTGGTGTTCTTCCTGATCTACTTCTTCGGCATTCTGATCGGCCAGGACATCTGGCAGCGGGTGTTTACCGCCCGCAGCGCCAACGTGGCGCGTTTCGCCGGGCTGGGGGCGGGCGTCTATTGCGTGCTGTATGGCGTGACCGGTGCGCTGATCGGCATGGCCGGCAAGATCGTACTGCCGTCGCTCAGCAACACCGACGGGGCCTTTGCCGCTATCGCGCAGGCGGTGTTGCCGGTCGGCGTCAGCGGGCTGGTGGCCGCCGCGGCGTTGGCGGCGCTGATGTCCACCGCCAGCGCCTGCCTGCTGGCCTCTTCCACCATCGCGCTGGAGGACGTATTGCCGGCCATCCGGCGCAAACCTTCCGGCGGGTTGGCCGCCGGGCGCGTCACCACGCTTTTCATGGGCGCGGTCATGCTGGGGCTGGCATTTGTGGTACGCGACGTGCTGGCGGCGCTGACGCTGGCTTACAACCTGCTGGTGGGCGGCATGCTGATCCCGCTGGTGGGGGCGATCTTCTGGCCGCGCGCCACCAGCGCCGGCGCCATTGCCAGCATGCTGACCGGCAGCCTGTGCGTGGTGGGGTTGATGGCCTGGCACGGCATCGACGCCAACAGCCCGATCTACGGCGGCCTGCTGGGCGGCGGCGTCGCCTTCGTGCTGGGCAGCCTGCTGAGCCGCCCGGCGCCGCAGCTGCAGGCTCAAACTGAACGCTGAGGCGCGATCCGGGCTTTTATCACGGCGCCTTTACTGATTTACTGAGGAGCAGGGCGCATCGCCGCCCTGTCGGTTTAACGGTTAGGGTAAGGAGAAGGTGAGTCATGGGTAAAATCAGCGTCGCATGCTGCCAGTTAGCGTTGCGGGTCGGGGAAGCGGAACATAACCGGGCGCTGTCCGCCCAGGCGATCCGACGGGCGGCGCAGAGTGGTGCCAACGTCATCGTGCTGCCGGAGCTGGTGAACAGCGGCTACGTGCTGCGCGATAAGGCGGAGGCGCGGGCGTTGGCCGAGGCAGAAGACGGGCCGAGCCTCAGCCTGTGGGGAGCCCTGGCGCGCGAGTTGGATGTGGCGATCGTCGCCGGTTTCTGCGAGCGCCTGCCCGATGGCGAGGTGGCCAACAGTGCGGCATTGATCGATGCGCAGGGGGTGAGGGCGATTTATCGCAAAGCGCACCTGTGGCACGAAGAGAGCACCATATTTACCGCCGGCGATCGGCCGCCGCCGGTCGTCGAGACCCGCTTCGGCCGGTTGGCGGTGATGATCTGTTACGATCTCGAATTCCCTGAGTGGGTGCGGCTGCCGGCGCTGGTCGGCGCTCAGCTGCTGTGCGCGCCGGTCAACTGGCCGCTGGCGCCGCGCCCGCAGGGCGAACGGCCGGCGGAGATGGTGAAGGCGCAGGCCAACGCCGCCGTCAATCGGCTGTTCATCGCGGTGTGCGATCGTTGCGAAACGGAGCGCGGCGTTGCGTGGATCGGTGGCTCGGTGATCGTCGACGCCGACGGCTATCCATTGACGCAGAGCCTGGCGGGCGAAGGCATGGTGCTGGCATCGATGGATATCGACGCAGCCGATGACAAGCACATCGGCCGCTACAATCACGTGCATCGCGATCGGCGGCCGATGCTATATTGAAGCGGCGGGGCGGGCTGCCCCGCAGAGGTTTTTTGCCGGCGGCAACAGCCGCCGTTTTGACACTTACAGCCAGCCCGATTTTTTCAGTTTCTGATACAGGAAAATGCAGCCGACGGCGGTCACCCCCAGCGTGGCGTGGTAGGCCCAGGGGAATTTCAGCTCCGGCATGTCGGCGAAGTTCATGCCGTACAGGCTGAAGACCACCGTCGGGATGGCCAAAATCGCCCCCCAGCCCGCCAGCCGTTTCACCACTTCGTTTTGTTTGACCGTCACCAGCGCCAGGTTGACGTGCATGGCGTTGGTCAGCATTTCGCGCATGTCGTCGATGTTGCTGACCACCTGATGCGCGTGATCCTGCACGTCGCGCACGTAGGCGCGCAGCTCTTTCGGGATCACCTCTTCGTGCAGGCGGATCAGCTGGTTGCAGATTTCATCCATCGGCAACGCGGCGTTGCGCAGCGCCAACAGGTGGCGGCGCAGGGTATAGACGTTCTCGATCGCCGCCTGATCGAAGTCCGACTGGAACATGTTGGCTTCGATATTCTCGATGGTGCTCTCGAAGCGTGTCACCACGCTGCGGTAGTTGTCCACCACGAAGTCCAGCACCGAATAGAGGGCGAAGCCGGGCCCGCGGCACATCTGCTTGTGATTCTCTTCCGCCTTGGCGCGGATCGGCGCATAGCTGGGCGAAGCGCCGTGGCGCACCGTCACCAGAAAGTTTTTGCCGACGAAGAAGTGGGTTTCACCGTATTCGATTTCGTCATGCTCGCCCCACTGCGCGGTTTTGACCACGATGAACAGCGAGTCGCCGTAGGTTTCCAGCTTCGGCCGCTGATGCGCGCACAGCGCGTCTTCGATCGCCAGATCGTGCAGGCCGAATTCCTCCTGCACCTTGCGCATAAACGCCGGTTCCGGCTGCCGCAGCCCCAGCCAGACGAAGGTGTCCGGCTGTTTGACCACCTCGCTGATATCGTCGATGGTCACTTCGCCCAGCCGTTGGCCGGCTTTGTACGCCACACAGTTCACCACCATGCTTTTGCTGTCCATCCGTCCGTCCATTAATCAGTCAGGGTTTTGGTGAGAAAATAGCACTCATGTTCCACCGGATACTCTTTCAGCGTCATTTGCAGCTGATAGCCGAGTTTTTCGTAGAACGGCCGCGCCTGGAAGCTGAAGGTATCCAGGCGAGCGTAGCGGCAGCCGCGCGCCTGCGCCTCGCGTTCGGCGGCGCGCATCAACCGGCCGCCGAGGCCGCTGCCACGCTGGGAGTCCGCCACCCACAGCCACTCGACGCTCAGCCAGTTGCCCCAGGTTTCGGCGGTCAGCCCGCCGATTACCGTACCGGCCTCGTCACGCGCATAGACGCTGAGCGGCTTGCGGTGACGGGCGTCGATATGGGGCAGGTTGTAAGCGCGCAGGCCTTGCCTGATCGCATCGAGGGTGTGTTCGTCAATCGCGTCGGTAACGGTAATGTCCATGATTCCTCCTGGGTGATGCGTTAACTTAAGCACACTGGAGCCAAAAGGCAACCTATTGAAATGTAATGCAAACGATCGCATCCGCTGAGTGGGCTACACTAAACGGGTCATTTCACCCCCAGGAGGATGCCATGCCCCGATTGACTTTGCTGGCCGGTTTGCTGCTGTGCAGCGGCCTGCTGCACGCCGCGCCGACGGTCAGCCAACTGCAGGACGGACTGGAACACCCGTGGTCGCTGGCCTTCTTGCCGGCGGAACAAGGCCTGCTTATCACCGAACGGCCCGGCCGGCTGCGGCTGTGGCAGCAGGGCAAAGGCCTGTCGCCGCCGATCGTCGGCGTGCCGCAGGTTTACGCCGAGGGGCAGGGCGGCCTGCTGGAGGTGTTGCCGGCCCCCGACTTCGCCGCCAGCCGCCGGGTGTACCTCAGCTTCGCCGAACCGGGTGACGGCGGCAAAGCCGGCACGGCGGTCGGCTACGGCCGTTTGAGCGACGACGGCGCGCGGCTGGAAAACTTCAAGGTGATCTTCCGCCAGCTGCCCAAGCTGTCGGTCGGCAATCACTTCGGCGGTAAGCTGGCGTTCGACAGGCAGGGCTACCTGTTTATCGCGCTGGGCGAAAACAACCAGCGCCCGACGGCGCAGGAGACCGACAAGCTGCAGGGCAAGCTGGTGCGGCTGACCGCCGAAGGCGCGGTGCCGCCGGACAATCCCTGGGTGGGCCAGGCCGGAAAACGGCCGGAGGTTTGGTCCTATGGCCACCGCAATCCGCAAGGGCTGGCGCTGAACCCGTGGAGCGGCGCGATCTGGGAACATGAGCACGGCCCGCGCGGCGGCGATGAGCTCAACATCCCGCTGCCGGGTAAAAACTACGGCTGGCCGCTGGCCACCTACGGCATCAACTATTCCGGCCAGCCGATCCCGGAGGCCAAGGGGGAACGGGTACCCGGCACCGAACAGCCGCTGCACTATTGGCGGGTTTCGCCCGGCCTCAGCGGCATGGCGTTCTATGACGGGCAGCGCTTCCCCGCCTGGCGGCACTCGCTGTTCATCGGCGCGTTGGCGCAAAAGGAGCTGATTCGCCTGACGCTGGAAGGCGACAAGGTGGTGGCGGAGGAGCGGCTGCTGGGCGATCGCGGCGAGCGCATTCGCGAGGTGCGCAGCGCGCCGGATGGCTACCTGTATCTGCTGACGGACGAGCGGGATGGCAAGCTGCTGAAAGTCGGGGCGTCGTAACGCCCCGCAGCGATCAGGTGAGTGCGCTCATCACGCCGCGCTGGTAGGCCGGGCGAGCGCGCAGCTGCTGATACCAGCGCTCCATGTTCGGCCGCGAGCGGCGGGCGATCGGCATCTCGAACCAGCCGTAGGCGAAGCTGCCGAGCGGAATATCGCCGAAGCCGAACGCGTCGCCGGAGAGGTAAGGCTGGTGCGCCAGCGTCTGTTCAATGACGTCGAAGTGTTTTTCCAGCGTGGCGATCGCCGCTTCGATTTTCGCCATGTCGCGCAATTCCGGCGCGGTGCGTATCAGGCCCCAAAAGGCGATGGTGAAGGCCGGGACGACGGTCGAGGTGGTCCAGTCCATCCATTTCTCGGCGGCGGCGCGCGCCTGCAGATCTTGCGGATAGAACGTCACGTCGCCGAATTTCGCCGCCAGGTAGCGCACGATGGTGTTGGACTCCCACAGCACGAAGTCATCGTCCTGCAGCAGCGGCACCAGGCCGTTCGGGTTCAGCGCGCGGTAACTCTCTTCGTTCACCTTGCCGAACGCCCCGCCGGCGTTGATGTGGGTGTAGCTCAGCCCCAGTTCGGCGGCGCACCACAGCACCTTCCTGACGTTGTTCGAATTCTCACGGCCCCAAATGGTCAGCATTGCGCAACTCCGTTAGTGAATTAAAGACCCTCTATACCTACGCCACAACGCGCTTTTTGTCACACCGCAGGGCACTTTTTGCCTGCCGCTCAGCGTTCCCAGCGGCACACTTCCCAGCCGTGCTCCGCCGCCAGCGCGCTCAGTTCGCTATCGGGGTTGATCACCGTGGCGCTGTCGACGAATTGCAGCATCGCCTTGTCGTTGAGGGAGTCGCTGTAGCCATGGCTGTGCTCGAACTTCAGGTGTGAATGCTGCGCCAGCCAGTGCTGCAGGCGGATCACCTTGCCCTGTTGGTAGGTCATGGTGCCGTAGGTGTTGCCGGTGAAGCGGCCGTCGTTGATTTCCACACCGATAGCCAGCGCATCGTCGGCGCCGAGCTGTTCGGCGATCGGTGCCACCAGGTGTTCGCCGGTGGCGGAGATCACCAGGATGCAGTCGCCGCGCTCGCGATGCCACTGCAGGCGTTCACGGGCGGCGGGGTAGACGCGCGGCAGGATATCGCGGCGAATGTAGCGTTGCACCCAGCCGGCCACGGTTTGCACGCTCAGGCCGGTCAGCGGCGCCAGCGTGGCCTGCATGTAATCCTCCATCGACAGCTTGCCCTGGTAATAGAGCTGCATCAGCTGCTGCTCCTGCAGTTCCAGCTCCGCCGGCGCGAAGCCCTGGCCGACCAGCCAGCGGATCCACAGGCTGGCGCTGTCATCGTCAATCAGGGTTTCATCCAGGTCGAATAAGGCTAAATCCATCAGTATTTCTCCGGCAGGCAGGGTATGAGGTCGTTTACAGGATAGCGGATAGCGCCCATCGCCAGCCAGCGGCGTCGGCGAAATTGCGCAGAGCATAAGAAACATTGATGACGGTTTTGCGACAGTTTGTTGAACGTTTGCATAACTTAGAACGCAACAATATTGGCCGCCCTGGCGAGCGCGGTGATAACTATGGAGCAAATGCAGCTACCCGGTAGGGAGAGATAATGTTGATTATTCGCCTGTACGGCAGCCCGATCGTGATCGGGGAAGAAGAGGAACCGCATGATGGCGCACCTGACGACGCTGAAGACGCTGCCGCTGCTGGATCTTTCGCAGCTTGACGGCGATGCGCGCCGGCGGCGCGCTTTTCTCGCCGATCTGCGCGCGGCGGCCCGCGACGTCGGTTTTTTCTATCTGCGCGGGCACGGCGTGGGAAGTGCGCTGAATGCGCGGCTGCAGCAGGGCGCGCGGCAATTTTTCGCGCTGCCGGAAGCCGACAAATTGGCGGTGCAGATGGTGCATTCGCCGCACTTTCGCGGTTACAACCGGGCGGCGGCGGAGCTGACGCGTGGCCAGCCGGACTGGCGCGAGCAGTTCGATATCGGCGCCGAACGCCCGGCGCTGACGCTGTCTGACGACACCCCGCGCTGGGCGCGTCTGCAGGGGCCAAACCAGTGGCCGGCGGCGCTGCCGACGCTGAAACCGCTGCTGCTGCAGTGGCAACAGGCGATGACCGCCATGTCGCTGCGGCTGCTGCGCGCTTTCGCTTTGGCGCTGTCGCTGCCGGAGCAGGCTTTCGATCGCTTGTACGGCGAGAAGCCCAACGAACACATCAAACTGATTCGCTACCCGGGGCGGGAGGCTACCGGCAGCGCACAGGGCGTCGGCGCGCACAAGGACTCCGGCTTTCTCAGCTTCCTGCTGCAGGACGAGCAAAAAGGGCTGCAGGTGGAGGTGAGCGAAGGGCGGTGGATTGACGCCCAGCCGCGTGAGGATACCTTCGTGGTGAACATCGGCGAGCTGCTGGAACTGGCGACCAATGGCTACCTGCGCGCCACGGTGCACCGGGTGGAAACGCCGCCGGCGGGGCGCGACAGGCTGTCGATCGCCTTCTTCCTCGGCGCGCGCTTGGACGCGGTGGTGCCGTTGTATCAACTGCCGCCGCCGCTGGCGGCGCAGGCGCGCGGCCCGGCCAGCGATCCGCTCAACCCGTTGCTGCGCGACGTGGGGTATAACTACCTGAAAGGCCGCATCCGTTCCCACCCCGATGTGGCACAGCGCTTTTATCGGGACGTCATCGGCGTCTGAACATCAGGCACAATAAAGCCCGGCGTGGCGGCCGGGCAGAGAGGTGCGCTGATGCAGCGGTTATTCCGCCAGCGCTTGCTGCAGATCGGCGATCAGATCTTCCACATCTTCAATCCCCACCGACAGGCGTACCAGCTGCGGCGTGATGCCGGTTTGCAGGCGCTGTTCCAGCGGAATGGAGGCGTGCGTCATGCTGAACGGTTGGCTGATCAGGCTTTCCACGCCGCCCAGGCTTTCCGCCAGGGTGAACAGGCGCGAGCGCTGGATGACCCGGCGCGCATAGGCGTCGTCGCCTTTCAACCGCACCGAGATCATGCCGCCGAAGCGCGTCATCTGGCGCGCCGCCAGTTCATGCTGCGGGTGGCTCGGCAGGCCAGGATAGTAGACGTTTTCCACCTGCGGCTGGCTCTCCAGCCACTGGGCGATGCGCAGCGCACTGTCGCTGTGGCGCTGCATGCGCAGCGCCAGGGTGCGGATGCCGCGCAGCGTCAGGAAGCTGCTGAACGGATCGAGAATGCCGCCGACCGCGTTTTGCAGGAAACCGAGC
>DWQP01000033.1:0-14210 GCA_018237385.1 Apodemia murphyi | reverse complement strand
GTTTATATTTTTAATATAACTCTTATGCATTTAGAATATTTATGAGATAAAACTTGATCGTTTTCTCTATATATTTAATAAGAATAATAAGAATAAGAATAGTTTATTGCCAAAAAAAAATCTTAAATCTAGATTCCTTAAATATATGCTACATAAAATATAAATACACTTAATTACACTATGCAAACTAGCAACTAAAGAATTTATAAGTATATAAACAAACAACATACAACCTTATTTTTTTTTTTTGGCTAAAGGAACAATTCAGCTTGTGTCTCTTCAGTGCGGCTCAGCCGCACTGTGAAACGCTGGTTTTCAATTGTCCCTAGCTCTGAGGTGACAAGAGAGCAATATAGTAGGTAGTTGACAGTGATGATAGCTGTAAATCTTATAAGGCTGCCCCGCATTTTCAGACATTATACAAAATAGATATACGTAAACAATATAGATTTAGTATATACTACATCCAAAACTACATAAACAATACATCTAAATACATACATATGAATCATATATAAATACAATAAATTAAAAAGCGTAAAAGATAGTATGGTAACTTTTATATATTATGTTGGTTAAAAATATAATATGGTGGCGGTTTTTTGTTTTAATTTTAGAGGGAGATAATTCTGTTTAGGCATTGTTAGTACTTTAATAGATCCCCATTGTGAGACCAATTCAGGTTAGGCCTGGACATCGATTTATAGGGCAGTTTCAAGTTTTCTACCATTTTTTGATCCTTTAGTAATTTTGATCTATATTGTTTTTTAAACGTATATAAACCCATTTTATCCCGCATAGGCGGAGGCAAATTATTCCAAATTTTTGACGCTTGGTATTTGAAACTGCCCTTCACACCTACAGTCCTTATCATAGGCGTAGCGAGCAAATTGATGTTAGCCGATCGTGTGTTTCTTTTATGAATATCTTTAATCCATGTAAGTTTTTCAAAGAGATATTCCGGTTTCTTTCCCCATATTACCCTCTGCACGGTACACGCTAAGTGTAATTCTCTTCTATTTGCCATATTAATAATGCCTTTACGATTCAAATACGGTGATATGTGCTCCCTTTGGGGTATGTAAAAGCAAAAACGAGCACAAGCATTTTGGACCCTTTGAATCGCTTGTGATGTTTTTGCGAGAATTCGAGGGCCGTATACTGCACTGCAGTAGTTAAAAGGAGATAAAATTAACGCATCGGACAAAAGTACCCTAACATCTTCAGAAATGTAATTACGGATTCGGTATAACTCTCGCAATTTATAAAACGCAGTTCTAACTTTATTGTTTATGTGTGATTCATAGCGCATCTCACTATCTATGATAACACCCAAATACTTAGCCTCAGTTGCTATGGGAATCTTTTTCCCGTTCAAGGTAAGGGAGGGGGTTTGGTTAAGAACTCGTTTAGCTTGCTTTTTTATTCCCAGTACAAGCATTTTGGATTTTTCTGCATTAAGAATAAGATGATTATGGACAGACCATTTGTAAATGCGGCCCAAGTCGTCATTTATTGCATTCATCGCCTTTTTAGTATTTCTGGGGTCAAATGGAAAGTAAATTTGTGTGTCATCTGCATACAGGTGATATTTACATGTTTTAATAATATTCGATAAATTTAATGTGCACATGGTAAATATAATGGGGCTTAAAATTGATCCCTGGGGAACGCCACGTAATGTTTTTTCGATACGAGAAAATAGTTTTCTGCCATCAGTTTCATCAAGCATAACCTGCTGTTCTCTATCGCTTAGATATGATCTGAACCACATGCATGTTTCATCAGAGAACCCAATACGAGAAAGAGTTTTTAGGATAATCTCCGGACATAAGCAGTCGAAGGCGCGAGAGTAATCGAGAAGGACAAGTATTGTGGCCTTACCAGAGTCGGATGCTGCTAAGATGTCATCTGTAACTTGTAAAAGAACTGTTACTGTACCATAACCTTTTTGGAGTCCAGATTGATACTTGGTAATTATATTTCGATTTTCTAAATACTTGTCGACTTGCTTTAGGATTACTCTTGCTTTAGGAACAAAACATCTATTTTTATGGATTTATTCATTTTATTGCTGAAATGTATTGTTTAGTTAACGTTTCACGTTATCCGTGTACAATTAAAAATTCGTGATTACCGTAGAACACGGACAAGATAAAATTGCACTATAAAAGGGTTGAACCCAAATGCAAAAGAATGTTATCGAGCATTTGCAATCAAGTAACAATGAACACTGCTTCAATTATAATTTTCTTCATCGCCTTGTCAGCCTATTTGACACTAATCAACGCTGGTATGTAGAAAATATTTATGATCTGCTGTGTGCTTGATAGTTTTGTTTTGACTATATTTTCATCTCATTTCATATCATCCATACTGGAAAAAAATTCAAAATTCCTTTCTTACACTGTGTATTTAGCATTTAATTTTTTTTTCTTTACAGACGATGATGTATATGTTTTTCCAATCTCTGTTAGATTGGAAAAACATATGTAAGTTATTTATTGTTATATTTTCATTCATTGTTTAGGGTTACAGAACCATAGTTTTGTTTTGACTATTTTCCACCTCGTTCCATCCATTCAGGAGAAAAATTTCAAAAATCCTTTCTTACACTGTGTATTTATCTTTTTCTTTTTTCTCTTTACAGACGATGATGCACAATTTTAATTTACATCCTATGCCAATTTAACAGCTGTAAGTCATTTATTATTATATTTTCATTAATTGTATAGGGTTACAGAACCCTAGACCAGTTTTGCTATGAACGCCCGTTTGTCTGTCAATAAAGACATGCGTAAAAGGTGTGACTAATAAGTCGATATACGCCAACAAGTGGTAAATAAAGAAAGAAGTTGTCTCTGGCCTCCTGCCAAGACTGACACAGCTACTCCCCAATATCAGGAGAATGCTTATTTAGTGATTGTATTTACTCGCTGTATCACAGGGACATTTCCAGCTTTGTAGGATTTTATGGAAAACCCGTCACATTGAAATATCTACATCCTAATAGTTCTGCCATACCGTGTTGATTTGGGTTCCTTTAACGAACAGACAAACTGCTGTTCTGCCAGGCAGGTCGTAAAAGTCGACTGATTGGCTATGCGAGCCACCACTTCCTCACAAAGCGTCAGTGTTTGTCACTGACGTGTTCCGGTTTGTAGGGTAAGGTAGCCAATAAACTTATGCATATGGCATTCGGCCTCGCCACAAGATAGCAACGCAACATTAACATCTTTGGTCTCTATAGGCGATGGTTGTCTTTTTCATCAGGAGACTCATCTGCTTGTTTGCTATTTTATGGTATAAAAAAATAACATTAATATACTTACGGTATTGAGTATACGCATTTGGACGCCTTTGGACGCCTTGTTATAAGAGTTTCAAAGCCCTAAAAAGAATAAGATAAATTTAAAGTGAAATCGAATTTATGTGATATAAAAGTTTGTCGCAATTTTTTTTACACTGGGGTAGTACAGTGTTTAAAATGCGGTGTTGTTACTGTCAATTACTGGGTTAGAATTTTTCGAATGAATACTTATTTTAAATTTTACATAGGAAAATCGTTCAGCAAGCTTTTATAACAATTATTCTGTTTCAAAAATTGAATAATTTAATTTTAATTTAAACTTACTTTAATATTTTATTATAAAAGCTTGTTTTTAACTATTTATTATTTAAATTTGACTATTATTTTAATTTCCAAGTTTTATTAGTCTTAGGACATGTTTATAAATTTATGTTTTATATTTATTTAGCTCCATATTATTGTACCTTCTTAGGCATGCTCATTTAGTACAATTTTACTCTTTAATATGAAAATTGTACTGAACTTAAGGCTATGTAACCTTGGCCAGCTGCAAAAAACTTTGGTCCTTGGTAAACAACTGCATGGTCATGGTACTACCCTGCATTTGTATGATAGGTACACAGGTACAGTGTGATCCCAGTACAATACAGTTAATAACGACTTTATTTGAGCAGCACCATGAATGGAAAAGTGTTGATAAACTTTTTTCTCACATAGTAGCAAACTGTTTCGAATTACGAAATGCTGTCCAGAAAAATAAACGTTGTTTTTAAGTTAGTCGGGTGATATAAATCAGAGTAATTTCTTAAAGTATATTTTTATTTTTGTTTTATTCCAGGACCAGCGTCTCCATGTTTTGAAACAATTATATTATGTTTATTTGTTCATTTGCACCGCTGGAATCTAGATCTACGAAATTGTTAATCTCATTAATATGTGTTTACTGTGTCTAAATAAATTGTTTTAAAACAGACCAATTTTTTTAATTAAACTTATCCTATATTTCAAGTTATCCTCGTGTTAAACTAGGCACCCAACGGAGAATAGACCATTCGGCCACATAGTTCGCAAAAGGCGAACATGACCATCGTGTTCGATGCTTGACACTATCATATTCTGGTTTGGAGGGTAAGGTAGTTGGGAGATCTTGTGCGCGTGATATTGGCATCCTGCTACACGGAAAGCAAAGCACAACTCCCTTTTTTGGTGTTTGTTGCGATGGTTTCGCTTTCCATTACGAGAGCCGTGTGCTTGATTACTATTTAATGATATAAAATCACTTTAAGATAAAAGCGCATAAATACATGCACTTTTTGGCGCCAGATCATCCGATATTTGTTGCTGTCACTGGGTCATTACGTCAAGGTGTGGCAATACACGTTTTTTAGTACTCAATTGTACATGCATACTACGAATACAAATACTTTATTTGCTCAAATTAAGAGTTAGAGGAAGAAAATCTTCTTACATAAATAGGCCAATAATTTTTTGAAAAATTTCAACCTATTTTGCCCTATAAATGGCATGCAAATTTAGTTATATGTATTTATGGACATTATTAATCACTACACTATTTTAGAATACATTACTTTTCACACTTATATCTTAGTTCATATGTCTATGAAATATTATTTCATAAATTCAACAAAACAAATTAATATGAATTAATATTGACTAATTATTGTATCCGCGCCGATAAATACATTCCAAATAGTTACATATACCTGATGTAATTTCACCAGACTAACAAGCATCCAATATTTTTTTTATCTAGAAACTGGTACAAAAGAGTGCCATAAATGCTGTGTATTATGAAAAGAAATTCTCGTAACAAAACAATAATGGAAATTAACGGACCAAACAAACACTAAATAGATCGATGTCATAATTTTGCAAAGCTTTGCTTAGGTTTTTGTAAAGTAAATCTGCGAAATTCACCTGCACACATTTTGTATCGTTCCTCAACATAAATAACACTTCCTTAGATACAAAACATAATATATTTGTATCTTACAACTAAAAATCAATAAAGAAGTAAGAATCGATAAATAAACAATTTTATCGATGTCGATGATCGAACGAGCATCTCTAAGTGTGTTGCTACGAAAACAATGCCGTCGTTAAGAATATTTTCACCGTCGCTAACATTACCATAGCTACTTGTCGACAAGTTAAACTAAACTTTATTTTGAAGGCATTAATATACCATTCACATAGTTAAACAACTTTAATACTCAAAATATAAAAAAGTGAATTAATAATAATTAGTAAGTTATTCTTATTATCGTATAGTATACCTCCGTTGGATTAATTACAAAATTTAATCAGAGGGACTACTCTTGAAACCGATTTAAGTTTTAATACAATAATCAATGAATTTTGAAGTACATTTCGTACTCTGGACAACCCTAGTTAATTATTGGATTCGGCGACAGCACCACACGGAGTTTGAATTTTTTTGTAACTACTCATTGTTGCTTTTGTATCTTGTATATCACGGTAGTCTTGTCGTGCTTACGGCAATATTTGTTGGAAGAATACCTGCATGTAAATATTTGTCAATTATTGGTTTAATCAATTTTCTTTAAGAGATATATTATTTTCAAGAGTAGGCTAGCAGTAGTTTCTTTGAAAAGCTGCGTCCAATGCTGCAAATTTCATCATAATCGGTATACCCTTTCGGAAGTTATCGTTGACAAATATTTTTTAAAGTGTGTTTTATGATTTTAGCTTTTTCACGATAGTTGTGACAGGAATAGGCAGGGCGGTGGTATCATAAATCCAGGTAAGACGTTGCAGAACTTTACCACCTAGAGGTCACGATGGTAGTGACACGCATAGCCGCCGCCGCCTTTTGCTACCTGCCTGGCAGAACGACAGATGACATATTATTCTTTAAAGGACCTTGGACCAACACAGGGATAAATATCAGCTCAGCGTTTTAGAGGGTGTGTTAAAATGTTGGTTCAGGCGCTATTAACAAACTATAGTCATATGATTGATGTCGATGATTAATATGATGACAGTGACTAATCTTACAAAAGAATACAGCTAGTCGGAATCTAAAAAATAAATGTAAAATATTTATTTATTAGTATCATTTCAAATCAAAGTTCGATAACTCGCACTCGATTCGATGTAGATAAAGGCACATCCCTACTTTTTCCTGAAAACAAAGTCTTGTGTCGTTCAAGGTCAGAGTGCGGAATTTTTTACATTTGGCAGGTGTAAGACGTCTTTGTGATTGCCGACAAACGAAATAGGTACCGCACGAATCAACTCCACGCGGTGTTGTCCAGTTAAAATAAAATCTAAATATTAACAAATTAAAGGGTAAATTATAGTGCTTTCGAAATTCCATTACATTAAAACTTGCTAAAACTAAGAGCTGACATCCGCAACTTCACCCCGAACATAGTCAGCTATTAAAAGAAACCGGTTCCCATAGGTAGTTCACCCCACATGCCATCCTTGAAACTTTCCGCTAAGTTGTAGGGTTTTAAGGTGAAAGAGTGTAAAAGCATAAAGTTTTAGACGACTAACATTTATAAGTTGTAACATGTCACAAAAAAATTTGACACAAATTCTCGCTATTGATAAATTCCAAATGAATCAAGAAATTTTTATCAGTTTTAGGGTATTTGAAGCAGTTTCTTAGTTTATTATTGTAAAAATTATTTTAAAAATGAAGTATGTTTGCTGTAAACAACTTAATTTTAATATTTGGAATGCTTTAACTTTTGAAAACTAAATTAATTTTCATTAAACCGCATTTGAGGTAATTTTTAAGCACTAAAATATTTTAGATCAAAAACTTATTGGTTGAAAAATGTCAAAAAAAGTTTATAAAATTTTCGTCGAACGGATAAACCAATTTTGATGATATTTACGGTATTTTTATCAACAAAAAGCGATATCAAAATATTCAAGGATTCATCAGTATCCCTAAAACTAAACGTCTATTTTGTATGGATTTATTCGTTTTATTGCTGAAATTTATTGTTTAGTTAACGTTTCACGTTATCCGTGTACAGTTAAAAATTCGTGATAACCGTAGAACACGGACAAGATAAAATTGCACTAGAAAAGGGTTGAACCCAAATGCAAAAGAATGTTATCGAGCATTTGCAATCAAGTAACAATGAACACTGCTTCAATTATAATTTTCTTCATCGCCTTGTCAGCCTATTTGACACTAATCAACGCTGGTATGTAGAAAATATTTATGATCTGCTGTGTGCTTGATAGTTTTGTTTTGACTATATTTTCATCTCATTTCATATCATCCATACTGGAAAAAAATTCAAAATTCCTTTCTTACACTGTGTATTTAGCATTTAATTTTTTTTTCTTTACAGACGATGATGTATATGTTTTTCCAATCTCTGTTAGATTGGAAAAACATATGTAAGTTATTTATTGTTATATTTTCATTCATTGTTTAGGGTTACAGAACCATAGTTTTGTTTTGACTATTTTCCACCTCGTTCCATCCATTCAGGAGAAAAATTTCAAAAATCCTTTCTTACACTGTGTATTTATCTTTTTCTTTTTTCTCTTTACAGACGATGATGCACAATTTTAATTTACATCCTATGCCAATTTAACAGCTGTAAGTCATTTATTATTATATTTTCATTAATTGTATAGGGTTACAGAACCCTAGACCAGTTTTGCTATGAACGCCCGTTTGTCTGTCAATAAAGACATGCGTAAAAGGTGTGACTAATAAGTCGATATACGCCAACAAGTGGTAAATAAAGAAAGAAGTTGTCTCTGGCCTCCTGCCAAGACTGACACAGCTACTCCCCAATATCAGGAGAATGCTTATTTAGTGATTGTATTTACTCGCTGTATCACAGGGACATTTCCAGCTTTGTAGGATTTTATGGAAAACCCGTCACATTGAAATATCTACATCCTAATAGTTCTGCCATACCGTGTTGATTTGGGTTCCTTTAACGAACAGACAAACTGCTGTTCTGCCAGGCAGGTCGTAAAAGTCGACTGATTGGCTATGCGAGCCACCACTTCCTCACAAAGCGTCAGTGTTTGTCACTGACGTGTTCCGGTTTGTAGGGTAAGGTAGCCAATAAACTTATGCATATGGCATTCGGCCTCGCCACAAGATAGCAACGCAACATTAACATCTTTGGTCTCTATAGGCGATGGTTGTCTTTTTCATCAGGAGACTCATCTGCTTGTTTGCTATTTTATGGTATAAAAAAATAACATTAATATACTTACGGTATTGAGTATACGCATTTGGACGCCTTTGGACGCCTTGTTATAAGAGTTTCAAAGCCCTAAAAAGAATAAGATAAATTTAAAGTGAAATCGAATTTATGTGATATAAAAGTTTGTCGCAATTTTTTTTACACTGGGGTAGTACAGTGTTTAAAATGCGGTGTTGTTACTGTCAATTACTGGGTTAGAATTTTTCGAATGAATACTTATTTTAAATTTTACATAGGAAAATCGTTCAGCAAGCTTTTATAACAATTATTCTGTTTCAAAAATTGAATAATTTAATTTTAATTTAAACTTACTTTAATATTTTATTATAAAAGCTTGTTTTTAACTATTTATTATTTAAATTTGACTATTATTTTAATTTCCAAGTTTTATTAGTCTTAGGACATGTTTATAAATTTATGTTTTATATTTATTTAGCTCCATATTATTGTACCTTCTTAGGCATGCTCATTTAGTACAATTTTACTCTTTAATATGAAAATTGTACTGAACTTAAGGCTATGTAACCTTGGCCAGCTGCAAAAAACTTTGGTCCTTGGTAAACAACTGCATGGTCATGGTACTACCCTGCATTTGTATGATAGGTACACAGGTACAGTGTGATCCCAGTACAATACAGTTAATAACGACTTTATTTGAGCAGCACCATGAATGGAAAAGTGTTGATAAACTTTTTTCTCACATAGTAGCAAACTGTTTCGAATTACGAAATGCTGTCCAGAAAAATAAACGTTGTTTTTAAGTTAGTCGGGTGATATAAATCAGAGTAATTTCTTAAAGTATATTTTTATTTTTGTTTTATTCCAGGACCAGCGTCTCCATGTTTTGAAACAATTATATTATGTTTATTTGTTCATTTGCACCGCTGGAATCTAGATCTACGAAATTGTTAATCTCATTAATATGTGTTTACTGTGTCTAAATAAATTGTTTTAAAACAGACCAATTTTTTTAATTAAACTTATCCTATATTTCAAGTTATCCTCGTGTTAAACTAGGCACCCAACGGAGAATAGACCATTCGGCCACATAGTTCGCAAAAGGCGAACATGACCATCGTGTTCGATGCTTGACACTATCATATTCTGGTTTGGAGGGTAAGGTAGTTGGGAGATCTTGTGCGCGTGATATTGGCATCCTGCTACACGGAAAGCAAAGCACAACTCCCTTTTTTGGTGTTTGTTGCGATGGTTTCGCTTTCCATTACGAGAGCCGTGTGCTTGATTACTATTTAATGATATAAAATCACTTTAAGATAAAAGCGCATAAATACATGCACTTTTTGGCGCCAGATCATCCGATATTTGTTGCTGTCACTGGGTCATTACGTCAAGGTGTGGCAATACACGTTTTTTAGTACTCAATTGTACATGCATACTACGAATACAAATACTTTATTTGCTCAAATTAAGAGTTAGAGGAAGAAAATCTTCTTACATAAATAGGCCAATAATTTTTTGAAAAATTTCAACCTATTTTGCCCTATAAATGGCATGCAAATTTAGTTATATGTATTTATGGACATTATTAATCACTACACTATTTTAGAATACATTACTTTTCACACTTATATCTTAGTTCATATGTCTATGAAATATTATTTCATAAATTCAACAAAACAAATTAATATGAATTAATATTGACTAATTATTGTATCCGCGCCGATAAATACATTCCAAATAGTTACATATACCTGATGTAATTTCACCAGACTAACAAGCATCCAATATTTTTTTTATCTAGAAACTGGTACAAAAGAGTGCCATAAATGCTGTGTATTATGAAAAGAAATTCTCGTAACAAAACAATAATGGAAATTAACGGACCAAACAAACACTAAATAGATCGATGTCATAATTTTGCAAAGCTTTGCTTAGGTTTTTGTAAAGTAAATCTGCGAAATTCACCTGCACACATTTTGTATCGTTCCTCAACATAAATAACACTTCCTTAGATACAAAACATAATATATTTGTATCTTACAACTAAAAATCAATAAAGAAGTAAGAATCGATAAATAAACAATTTTATCGATGTCGATGATCGAACGAGCATCTCTAAGTGTGTTGCTACGAAAACAATGCCGTCGTTAAGAATATTTTCACCGTCGCTAACATTACCATAGCTACTTGTCGACAAGTTAAACTAAACTTTATTTTGAAGGCATTAATATACCATTCACATAGTTAAACAACTTTAATACTCAAAATATAAAAAAGTGAATTAATAATAATTAGTAAGTTATTCTTATTATCGTATAGTATACCTCCGTTGGATTAATTACAAAATTTAATCAGAGGGACTACTCTTGAAACCGATTTAAGTTTTAATACAATAATCAATGAATTTTGAAGTACATTTCGTACTCTGGACAACCCTAGTTAATTATTGGATTCGGCGACAGCACCACACGGAGTTTGAATTTTTTTGTAACTACTCATTGTTGCTTTTGTATCTTGTATATCACGGTAGTCTTGTCGTGCTTACGGCAATATTTGTTGGAAGAATACCTGCATGTAAATATTTGTCAATTATTGGTTTAATCAATTTTCTTTAAGAGATATATTATTTTCAAGAGTAGGCTAGCAGTAGTTTCTTTGAAAAGCTGCGTCCAATGCTGCAAATTTCATCATAATCGGTATACCCTTTCGGAAGTTATCGTTGACAAATATTTTTTAAAGTGTGTTTTATGATTTTAGCTTTTTCACGATAGTTGTGACAGGAATAGGCAGGGCGGTGGTATCATAAATCCAGGTAAGACGTTGCAGAACTTTACCACCTAGAGGTCACGATGGTAGTGACACGCATAGCCGCCGCCGCCTTTTGCTACCTGCCTGGCAGAACGACAGATGACATATTATTCTTTAAAGGACCTTGGACCAACACAGGGATAAATATCAGCTCAGCGTTTTAGAGGGTGTGTTAAAATGTTGGTTCAGGCGCTATTAACAAACTATAGTCATATGATTGATGTGGATGATTAATATGATGACAGTGACTAATCTTACAAAAGAATACAGCTAGTCGGAGTCTAAAAAATAAATGTAAAATTATTTATTAATTATTATCATTTCAAATCAAAGATCGATAACTCGCACTCGATTCGATGTAGATAAAGGCACATCCCTACTTTTACTTCCCACGAAGATGTAAATAAAACTTCGTTTCAGAGTGACTGACTATATTGCTTAACAACGAGAACATACATCTAATTGGTAATACAAAATAATAAATAGAAAACCATACCGCGATATAAATCTGTGCAGTGACATCTATTATCAGTTTATTAAACTACATACTAACTTATTATATTGCTAATACAATGTAACTGTAACTAAATGGTACTGCGATTTAATTCTGCACAGTGACATCTGTTATTGTGTTCCAGACTTAAACAGTGAAAATCATCACGTTGTATCATAATTATCTACGTTCAAATATAGAAACTTCATACCATTTATGAAGTGTTTGTATACCTATTTCTCAAAGTGTCACTTTTTCAATAAAGCGTGCTACTTTTTTGCTCTTACTGTTAAAATGTAACGGTCAGAGACAACCATTGCCTATAGACACCAAAGAAGTTAGTGGTGCATTGCTATCTTGTGGCGAGGTTTTGTGTCAATGCACCGGCTACCTTAACCTCCAAACCGGAACACGACAGTTACAAACAACAGGAAAAACGGTAATTACAGACTATGGTAAGGCTATAGTAGTCTATAAATAATCACTTTCCCTTTTATAAGGGCACGATGACAGTACCGCCAGTCTTCAGCTAATCTACAGATCCATCAACTTGTATTATAGAGACCCAAAAGGAGTTACAGCAAAATCATCAAATATAATCATCTCATCAGTAACCTCATCTTTTATCCATCAGCCCAAACAACTTCTCCCAGTCCTGGCATGTTGTCAAGTGATACAATATCACTTAGTGCATCAGAGATGGATCCTACACATGCTTATGCATATCTCCAAAATCCTCACTTCATTAGAAAATAATTCCACAAACAATAAACAAATTCCTTAATTTTATGAAGTAGAAATATTAATAATTTATTACCTCGCTCACGACTTACATATTTTTATAATACCCTTATCGTGATTCTTAAACTGCGATGGAAAATTAAATTGAGTATATCATAAAAAATATATTTTAAAAACATATTAAAATCATGTTTTGATTTTTCTCGTGTAATCGTGACTCATAATTTCAAGCAACATATTTTATATCGTGATCCACGTTTAACACTTCAAGTAAAACTCAACTATAAAAGAGAAGAGCAATTATTAACTTACCATTTTAAAAAAGCCATAATGAAAGTATTTTCAGTAATTTTCTTCGTTCTAACGTCAGTATTTCTGTCATTAGTCAATGCAGATCATTTAGGAGGCCGTAAGTTTTATTTAAATCTATTATTGTGAAGCTTTCTTTAAATCTATTATTGTGAACTTATCAAACATACCTTTATCTAAGCTAACAACGCTCACTGAGAACTTCAACAATTCGCACTCGTCCCGAATCACCGTGTACACATGCAAATTTTGCTTGTCTGGTCTCTGCAAAGACTTGGTCACTCAACGTGTAATCGTTTCACTGACTTAGTAGGATTAAAATCAGTCTGAGTAGACAGTGTTGTAGTGGTTAAGTAATTTTCAATGCTACACTGCGCAAAGTACCAAAAATCTTTAATAGCGCCAAAATTATTATTTATATCGCAATGATATGTGTAAGTTTCAGCGTTTCTTAGATGGACTTCAGTCTTCATGCAACATACCGTACCTCGCTAAGAAGCTTCTCGTTTCCTTTATTGAATGTCGACATTAACGTCCACGGTAATGAAATCATCTCTATAACCATCACCCCCTCTCGACTAACCATGCCGATCAAGACGATGCTTGGGCTTGGTTTCCAACAGGAACCAAAACTTTTGTCATGAATATTAGATATTTATATTTCAAGCTCAGGAGCTTTAGTAAATATACTTTAGCAATTATGTGTATCACAAACAAATTATTTTCTTATACAATGGTTACATTTTAGAACTAGATTAGTTTAATTATATATCCAACAACTATCAACCGTTTTTTTCCTTTTTTGCAGAACTAAACAATGTAATTGGTAAGTATTTCATGAAAATCGTTTCTCTCTCCACTTAATGCCTCGTGGACATGTTTCGCTCAGATCATAAAGTGCCGGGTTCAAATCTAAATTTTTTCATAAGATAGCAGACAAACAGATATTATTCCTTATGGAAAGGGTCAAACATCGCCTAAAGACACCAAAGATGTTACTGTCATGTGGCGAGGTCTATCGTCTAATGCCACATGCATGCATGCACCCTCAAAACTAGAACAAGACAGCGACAAGCATTACCGGTGTTGTGGCAGGAATATGTATGGTGGTACCAGACCCGGGCGAGACAATGTACAATTCTACCACCTAGTGGCCACGACAGTAGTAGCTTGTATAGTCCATTGGTCGCCTTTTACGACCTACCTAGCTGAACGGCAGTTAGCCAATTCTTTAAAGAGCCTGGATCAACATGGGGAAAATGCATTTTATGTATAAAAAATATGTAAAGCAGTTGGCCCTACAGGCCATCCTTGAAACTTCCCGCTACGTTAAATATTTTAAGCTCCAAGA
>DWQP01000032.1:0-15344 GCA_018237385.1 Apodemia murphyi | reverse complement strand
TTATATCTAAATTATTGAATGTTAAGTTAAATTTATAAATTATAATAATATTTAACCATACATATATATATATACATATATATATATATATATATGTATGGTTAAATAATATTATAATTTATTAATTGGAATTAACATTCAATAATTTCATTAACAGTGAAATACCTCTATTTTGGTTTCAATTAATTATAAATAAGGAGTATATATTACTCTTTCTTTTAAGTCGAAATTAAATGCATTATTGCTTCTTATTTAAGATAAATTGATTAACAATAATTTTTGAATGCAAGTCAAATGTTTTATATTTAAACTAAAATCCTAAATAATTCAATTAAGTATATTTTGATTTCATTCGTGGTATAATCCAATTAATAATATTAAAATAAAAAAAAATCTAACTTTAGATCAAATAATAAAATTAACTATTTTAAAAAGTGGGATTATAGGAAAAATTAAAGCAATTTCTACATCAAAAATTAAAAAAATTATTGTAATTAAAAAGAAATGTAAAGAGAATGGAATTCGTGCAATTGATTTAGGGTCAAATCCACATTCAAATGGGGAACATTTTTCTTGATCTATGAGGGATTTTTTTGATAAAATTAAAGATAAAATTATTAAAACAATAGAAATTAAAATAAAAATTAAGGATAAATATATTATTAAAATAATTATTTATATTAAAATTATTAAACTTTTTGATTGGAAATCAAATATACTAAATATATTATATAAATAAAAAATAATTGTTAATTTCCTCATCAATAGATTGAGATATAAAGGAATAATCAAACAACATCTACAAAATGTCAATATCATGCTGCTGCTTCAAATCCAAAATGATGATTTATAGAAAAATGATTATTTAAATGACGAATATAACAAATTAATAAGAAAGTTGTACCGATAATAACATGTAATCCGTGAAATCCTGTTGCTATAAAAAATGTTGATCCATAAACTCTATCTGCAATTGTAAATGGTGCTTCAATATATTCATAAGCTTGAAGAATAGTAAAATAAATACCTAGAATAATAGTAATAAAAAGACTTTGGGATGTTTGAGTATAATTATTATCTATTAATGCATGATGAGCTCATGTCACAGTTATTCCTGATGTAATTAAAATAATAGTGTTTAATAAAGGAATTTGAAAAGGATTAAAGGGAATAATATTAGAAGGAGGTCATGTTGATCCAATTTCAATATTAGGGGATAAACTTCTATGAAAAAAAGCTCAAAAAAATGAAATAAAAAAAAATACTTCGGAGATAATAAAGAGAATTATTCCCCATCGTAATCCTTTTGATACAAGAATTGTATGATAGCCTTGAAGAGTACTCTCTCGATAAACATCTCGTCATCATTGATATATAGATAAAATAATAATAATATAACCAAGTATTATTAAATTTATATTAAAATTATGGAATCATTTAATTAATCCTGTAACTAAAGTTATAGTTCCAATAGCTCTTGTTAAAGGTCATGGTCTTTGTGTAACTAAATGGTAGGGGTGATTATAATTTATAGACATTAATTAACTTCGCTAGAATAAAGAGTTCTTAGCACAGTAATTACATAAGCTTGAATAATTGCTACTGCGGATTCTAATGTTAATAGTAAAATTTGAATAAAAATTAAAATAATTAATAAATAATTAGATAAATTATTTCTTCTTCTTCTTAAAAGAGTCAATAAAAGATGACCTGCAATTATATTAGCTGTTAATCGTACAGCTAAAGTTCCTGGTCGAATAATATTACTAATAGTTTCAATTAAAACTATAAATGGTATTAAAATAGTTGGGGTTCCTTGGGGAATAAGGTGAATAAATATGTGTTGAGTATTATTTAATCACCCATAAATTATAAATCTTAATCATAATGATAATGATAAAGATAAAGAAATATTTAAATGACTAGTACTAGTAAAAATATAAGGAAATAATCCTAAAAAGTTATTAAAAAAGATAAATGAAAATAATGAGATAAAAATAAATGTGGATCCATTATTTAAGTTAGAATTTCCTAATAGATTTTTAAATTCTTTATGTAATTTAATAATAATAAAATTTCAAAAGAAAAAAATTCGATTAGGGAAGAATCAAAATGAATATGGAATAAATATTAATCCAATAAAAGTTCTTAATCAATTTAATGATAAGTTAAATAAATTAGTTGAGGGGTCAAAAATGGAAAATAAATTATTTATCATTTTCAATGAATATTTTTAATATTATTTTTTTTTAAAAAATTATTTTTATTAATATTGTAATTAAAAATATAATAATTTATAATATTAAAAATAATAAAAATAGAAATGAAGAAAATAAAAGATAAAATTCAATTAATTGGTATTATTTGAGGGATAAAAGAATATTACTTTAGTAATAATTTAAATTTGACATATTTAGGTTATATTTTAACTAATTCTTTCATTAGAAGTAAATGCTAATTTACTATAAAATGGTTTAAGAGACCAGTACTTGCTTTCAGTCATCTAATGAAGAATAATTATTAATTCAATTAATAAAATTTTTAATTGAAATTCTTTCAATTACGATAGGTATAAAACTGTGATTTGCCCCACAAATTTCTGAACATTGACCATAAAAAATTCCTGGTCGATTAAGAAAAAATCTTGCTTGATTTAGTCGACCAGGGTTTGCATCAACTTTAATTCCTAATGAGGGGATAGTTCATGAATGAATAACATCAGTAGCAGTAATTAAAATTCGAATTTGATTTTTTATTGGTAAAACAATTCGGTTATCTACATCTAATAAACGAAAGTTATCTAATTTATCTGATTGAATTATATATGAATCAAATTCAATATCATTAAAATCAGAATATTCATATCTTCAATATCATTGATGACCAATTGATTTAATAGTGATTAAAGGATTATTTATTTCATCTAATAAATATAATAATCGTAAAGAAGGTAGGGCAATAAAAATTAATGTAATAGCTGGTAAAATAGTTCAAATTAATTCAATTATTTGATTTTCTAATAAAAATCGATTAATGAATTTATTAAAAAATAAAGTTATGGTAATATAAGAAACTAAAATAGTAATTATAATTAAAATAATTAAAGTATGATCGTGAAAAAAAATAATCTGTTCTATTAAAGGGGAAGCTCCATTTTGAAAATTAAAATTTGATCATGTTGCCATTTCTAAAAAAAGGATAATCCTTTATAAATGGGGTTTAAATCCATTACATATAATCTGCCATATTAGAAATTACTTAAAATAGGAAGTTCATTATAAGAATGTTCAGCTGGAGGTAAACTTTGATATCATTCAATAGAAGATGCTATATTTAAAGAAAATAAAACTAATCGTTGATTAATTATAGATTCTCAAATAATTATTATTATTATTAATATAGATAATAATGAAATGTATGATCCTAAAGATGAGATAATATTTCATGAAATAAATCTATCAGGATAATCTGAATATCGTCGGGGTATTCCAGCTAATCCTAAAAAATGTTGAGGAAAAAATGTTAAATTTACTCCAATAAATATAGTAATAAATTGGATTTTTAAGTAAAAAGAGTTTAATGATAATCCTGTAAATAAAGGATATCAATGAATAAAACCGGCAAAAATAGCAAATACTGCTCCTATAGATAAAACATAATGGAAATGTGCTACAACATAATATGTATCATGAAGGGTGATATCAATAGAAGAATTAGCTAAAATTACTCCAGTTAAACCTCCTACAGTAAATAAAAAAACAAATCCTAAACTTCATAACATAGGGGGATTTAGAGAAATTTGAGTTCCATGAAGAGTTGCTAATCATCTAAAAATTTTAATTCCTGTAGGAACAGCAATAATTATTGTAGCTGATGTAAAATATGCTCGTGTGTCAATATCTATACCAATAGTAAATATATGATGAGCTCATACAATAAATCCTAATAAACCAATTGCTATTATAGCATAAATTATCCCTAATGATCCGAAAGTTTCCTTTTTTCCACTTTCTTGTGAAATAATATGGGAAATAATACCAAATCCTGGTAAAATTAAAATATAAACTTCAGGATGTCCAAAAAATCAAAATAAATGTTGATATAAAATTGGATCTCCTCCTCCTGCAGGGTCAAAAAATGATGTATTTAAATTACGATCGGTTAATAATATGGTAATGGCACCCGCTAAAACAGGTAATGATAGTAAAAGTAATAAGGCTGTAATTCCTACTGATCATACAAATAATGGTATTTGATCAAAAGATAAGTTATTAATACGTATGTTAATAATAGTGGTAATAAAATTAATAGCTCCTAAAATAGATGAAATTCCTGCTAAATGTAATGAAAAAATAGCTAAATCTACTGAAGCACCTCCATGAGCAATATTAGAGGAAAGTGGGGGGTACACTGTTCATCCTGTTCCTGCTCCATTTTCTACAATTCTTCTTGAGATTAATAAAAATAAAGATGGGGGTAAAAGTCAAAATCTTATATTATTTATTCGTGGGAAAGCTATATCAGGTGCTCCTAATATTAAAGGTACTAATCAATTACCAAATCCTCCAATTATAATAGGTATAACTATAAAGAAAATTATAATAAAAGCATGAGCTGTGACAATAGTATTGTAAATTTGATCATCACCAATTAAAGAACCTGAAGTTCCTAATTCTATACGAATTAATAATCTTAAAGATGTTCCGACTATTCCTGCTCAAATTCCAAAGATAAAATATAATGTTCCAATATCTTTATGATTAGTAGAAAAAAATCATTTTCGCTAATAAAATGGCTGAGTTATAAGCGATAAATTGTAAATTTATTAACGAGAAAGTTCTCTTTTATTATTTTAAATAAATTGTCTTATATTCAAAAATGATATAAAATTGCAAATTTTAAGGAGTATAAATATACTAAGGCTTAAAGAATAAATTATCTTTATAAATAATTTTGAAGATTATTAGTTTATATTAACTTAAAACCTTAAAAAAAAAATAAAGTTCTAAAAATTATTCCTATGATAGATAAAAAATTAAAATAATTAATATAAATTATTGATTTATTTTTAATAAAAATTTTAAATCATTTGAATTTATAATTAAAAAATAATAAAGAAGAATATATAATTCGAGTATAAAAAAATAATATAATTAAACTTATTATAATAAAAATAAATGAAATTATAAATAAATTATTATTTATTAAAAAATTAATAATAATTCATTTTGGAAAAAATCCTAAGAAAGGTGGTAATCCACCTAAAGAAAAAAAATTAATTAAAATTGAAATTTTAATATAAAAATTAATATTAAAATTATAAATTTGATTAATATAAAATAAATTTATAATATAAAATAAAAAACATATTATTCTAATTAAAAAAGAATATATAATAAAATATAATAATCATAAATTTTCACTAATTATTAAAGCTGATAACATTCATCCTAGATTATTAATTGAGGAAAATGCTATTAATTTACGAAGAGAGGTTTGATTAATCCCCCCAAGAGATCCAATAATTACGTTAAGAATTATAATTAAAATTAAAAAATTTTTATTAAGATAATATGACAATAAAATTATGGGGGAAATTTTTTGTCATGTTATTAAAATAAAACAATTTAATCAAGATAATCCATCTATAATATTGGGAAATCAAAAATGGAAGGGTACTGAACCTATTTTTAAAAATAAAGATGAATTAATTAAAATTGAAATTAAATAATTAATTTCAAAATTTTTAAATAAAATTAAATTTAATAAAATAGAAAATAAAAAATTAACTGAAGCAATTGTTTGAATTAAAAAATATTTTAGAGAAGCTTCAGAATTAAATAAATTATTAGAGTTTGAAATTAAAGGGATAAATCTGAGAAGATTAATTTCTAATCCAATTCAACATCCTAATCATGAGTTAGAAGAAATAGAAATTAAAGTACTAAAAAATAAAATAAAAATAAAAAATATTTTATTAGAATTTAGGTAAAAATAAATATAAAATAAGAATTTTATCTTTTAAGAATTAAAAGTTCTTAATATATTTTAGTGTAAGATGCACAGTAATTTTTGATATTATTAGATATAGTTTGATTCTATAAAATATAATAAAGGTAAAAAATTACATAATTTATCCTATCAGAATAATCCTTTTAATCAGGCACTTTATTTTTAAAAAAAAGGATTTCCTTTATAGTTGAGGTATGAGCCCAAAAGCTTAATTTAGCTTATTTTTAATTTTTTTATATATAAAAATTATTAAGAATGGTTTAATATTTATATATTAAATATTTAATTAATTATTTTATTAATATATATATATATATTTATTTTATTAATATATTTAAAATTAATTAAATAAAATTTAATTAATTTTATTATATTAATTTTAAATTATTTATTTTTTATATTAAAATATTTATAATTTATATTAATTTTTAATATTAATGTTATAAATTAGGAAAAAAAAGATTATTAATTTTTTAATATTATTATTATATTTAATATAAAAAAAAAAAAAAAAAAATCTATAAAAAAAAAATGAATATATAAATAAATTTTTATAGTTTAATAATTTATTAATAATTTATTTTACATATAAATTTTAGTGTTAATTTTTAATTATTTTAATAATATTTAATGAATAAAGTAGTAATTAAATTTAAAAATTTAAGAAATTAAGATTTAGTAATATTATAATTAATAACTAATTTTGTGCCAGCAGTTGCGGTTATACAAATAATTAAAGTAAATTTTTTCAGTTTTTATTAAATAATGATTATTTAAATTAAATATTAAATTATAAGGTGAAATTTAAATTTAATAAAAATTTATATAAAAATTATGAATTAATAAATTTATAAATAAACTAGGATTAGATACCCTATTATAAAATTTTAACATATAAATACTAAAATAGTAAATAATAATTTATTGAAACTTAAATAATTTGGCGGTATTTTAGTTCATTTAGAGGAATCTGTTTAATAATTGATAATCCACGAATAAATTTACTTAATTTAAAATTTTATATATCGTTGTTAAAAAAATATTTTTTAATAAAAATAATATTTAAAAATTATAAAATAAATTAATTCAAATCAAGATGTAGATTATAATTAAGAATATAATGGATTACAATAAATTTATTTAAAATGGATTTTTTTTTGAAATATGAAATGAAGGTGGATTTAAAAGTAATTTTATTTAATTTAATAAAATGATTATAAATTAAAATATGTACATATTGCCCGTCACTTTCATTTAAAAATTGAAATAAGTCGTAACAAAGTAGAGGTACTGGAAAGTGTTTCTAGAATGATCAAATTAGAGCTTGTATAAGTATTTCATTTACATTGAAAAGAAATTAAAATTTAATTAATTTGAAAAATAAAAATTAATAAAAATTAATTAATAAAAATAATTTTAATATTAAATATTATAATGGGGGTTAAAGTATTTAAATAGAAAAAATTAAAATTTTTATAAAAAATTAGTATTGTAAAAGAAATTTGAAATATTTGAAAATAAATTTAAAATAAAGTAAATTTAATTTATTGTATCTTGTGTATCAGAGTTTATTAAATATTATTATTTAATTAAATAAATTTCGAATTTTTAAGAGATAATTAATTAAAAAAGTTAATGTTATATAATTATTTTTAATAATTAATTTGAAATGAAATGTTAATCGTTTAAAAATATATCTAATTATTTTAGAAAAAAATTTAATTTTAAAATTATTTTTCATAAAAATTAATTAATTAATTTTTATGAAAAATAATTTAAATATTTTAAGGGATAAGCTTTAAATTAAATTTTTATAATATATACAAAAAATAAATTTAAAATTTTTAAAATTTATATTGTTTATAAATTAAAATTTATTATAAATTATTTTATTAAATATAAAATTTAATTAAATTTAATTTTTTATAAAATAATTAATTTTAATAAAATAAATAAAGATATAATGATAAAATTAGTATAAATAAATTATTAATAAATTATTAAAAAATTTATAATTAATAAAAAGGAATTCGGCAAAAAAATATATTCACCTGTTTAACAAAAACATGTCTTTTTGATAATAATTTAAAGTCTAATCTGCCCACTGATTGAATAATTAAAGGGCTGCAGTATATTGACTGTACAAAGGTAGCATAATCAATAGTCTTTTAAATGGAGACTTGTATGAAAGATTTAATGAAATATAAGCTGTCTCTTTATTAAAAATAGAATTTAATTTTTTAGTTAAAAAGCTAAAATAATTTTAAAAGACGAGAAGACCCTATAGAGTTTAATATTTTTTTTATTTATATTATTATATAAAATTTTATAAAATAAATAAATAAAATATTTTATTGGGGTGATAAAAAAATTAAATTAACTTTTTTTAAAAAATTTACATAAATAAGTGATTAAATGATCCATATATTATGATTAAAAGAAAAAATTACCTTAGGGATAACAGCGTAATATTTTTTTTTAGTACAAATAAAAAAAAAAGTTTGCGACCTCGATGTTGGATTAAGATAAAATTTAAATGCAAAAGTTTAAAATTTTTGATCTGTTCGATCATTAAAATCTTACATGATCTGAGTTCAAACCGGTGTAAGCCAGGTTGGTTTCTATCTTTAGAGAAATGAAATATTTTAGTACGAAAGGAATAAATATTTAAAATAATTTTAATAAGGGAATATTATTAATTAAATTTATAACTATTTTGTCAGAGAAATGTAATGATTTTAGAAGTCATGAATATATAATTTATTATATAGATAGTATATGATATTAATAGATATATTTATTGTTATTATTGGAATATTAATTTTGGTAATTGGGGTTTTAATTAGATTGGCTTTTTTAACTTTATTAGAGCGAAAGGTTTTAGGTTATATTCAAATTCGTAAAGGCCCTAATAAATTAGGTTTTATTGGGATATTACAACCATTTTCAGATGGTATTAAATTATTTAATAAAGAAATAATTTATCCTAATTATTCTAATTATTTAATTTATTATGGTTCTCCTATTATTGGATTTTTTATATCTTTAATAATTTGAATATTAATTCCTTATTATTTTAATATAATTTCATTTAATTTGGGTGTTTTATTTTTTTTATGTTGTACAAGATTGGGGGTTTATATTTTATTAATGTCAGGTTGATCTTCTAATTCTAATTATTCATTATTGGGGGGATTACGGGCTGTAGCTCAAACTATTTCTTACGAAGTAAGATTAGCTTTAATTATATTATCTAGATTAATTATAATTATAAGATTAAATATAATTAAATTAAATTATTATCAGATGAATATATGATTTATATTTATAATATTTCCATTAGCATTATGTTTTTTATCTTCTTTAATGGCTGAAACTAATCGGACCCCCTTTGATTTTGCTGAAGGTGAAAGAGAATTAGTATCAGGATTTAATATTGAGTATAGAAGAGGAAGATTTGCATTAATTTTTTTAGCTGAATATTCAATAATTTTATTTATAAGAATATTATTTGTATTATTATATATAGGAGGTTATGATTTGAGATTAATATTTTATTTAAAGTTAAGATTAATTTCTTTTGTTTTTATTTGAGTGCGTGGAACATTACCACGTTATCGTTATGATAAATTAATATATTTATGTTGAAAAACATATTTACCTGTTTCTTTAAATTTTATATTATTATATATAGGATTAAAAATTTTTTTTTAAATTATATTAAATAAATTTAGTATAAATTAATAGAATGATAATTCTTTCTTAAGTTTTCAAAACAAATGCTTATATTACAAGCTCATTAATTAATTATATATTAAAAATAAGTTTATCTCAAATTTTATTAATAATAGGATTAAGAATATAATAAGAAAAATATAGTACTGTTAAAATTTGTCCGACAATAATATAAGGATCTTCAACTGGTCGTGCTCCAATTCAAGTTAATAAAATAATAGTTGTTACTATAAATCAAAATAAAATTTGATTAATAGGATAAAATTGAATACCTTGAATTTTTTTATTATAAGTAAAAGGTAAAATAATTAAAATTAAAATAGATATTACTAAAGCAATTACTCCTCCTAACTTATTAGGAATTGATCGTAAAATAGCGTAAGCAAATAAAAAATATCATTCAGGTTGAATGTGAATTGGGGTTACTAAAGGGTTAGCCGGGATAAAATTATCTGGATCTCCTAATATATAAGGATTAATTAGAGTTAATAATGTTAATAATATAATTAGAATAATAAATCCAATTAAATCCTTAAATGTAAAAAAAGGGTGAAATGGGATTTTATCTAAATTACTATTGATTCCTAAGGGATTGTTAGATCCTGTTTGATGTAAAAATAATAAGTGAATTATAGTTAATATTAAAATAATAAATGGAAATAGAAAATGGAAAGTATAAAATCGTGTTAAAGTTGCATTATCAACTGCAAATCCTCCTCAAATTCAGTTAACTAGTATTGTACCTAAATATGGGATGGCTGATAAAAGGTTAGTAATTACAGTTGCACCTCAAAAAGATATTTGTCCTCACGGTAGTACATATCCTATAAATGCTGTAGCCATTAAAACAAATAAAATAATAATACCAACTATTCAAGTAAATTTAAGGTTAAATGATTCATAATAAATATTTCGTCCAATGTGTAAATAAATACAGATAAAAAAAAATGATGCCCCATTAGCATGAAGTGTACGAATTAATCATCCATAATTTACATTTCGGCAAATATAATTAACACTATAAAATGCTAGTTCAATGTTAGCATTATAATATATAGTTAAAAATAAACCTGTAATAATTTGAATAATTAAACATAAGGCTAATAAAGATCCAAAATTTCATCATGATGAAATATTAGAAGGTGTAGGTAAATCAATTAAAGAACCATTAATAATTTTAATAATAGGGTGAGTTTTTCGGATAGATTTAAATTTATTTATCATTAGAATTAGTTAAATGATCGTAAAGGTCCAAAAAAAATATTAGTAATTTTTACTACTGCAATTAAAGTGATAAATAAGTAAATAATTAATATTATTATTAATAAGTATGTTTGTTCATTATATAATTTTGATAAATTAATGTTATTTTCATTATTGAAAAACATAAAAATATTATAATTATTAATTATATCTATATTAATTATATTATTAATTATGTGTAATTTATTAATAAAAAAAATTCTAATAATTAAATTAATAAAAATTGAAATTATTAAGTAAATTTTTATATTTGGGGAAAATTTAAATAATTCATTAGAAGCTACACTTGATACATAAATAAATAATACTAGTAATCCTCCTATAAAAGTTAAAAATAAAATGTAAGAAAATCAATAAGAATAAATTATTATTCCTGATAGTAAACATAAAATTAAAGTTTGAAGTAAGATAAATAACCCTAATGATAGGGGGTGATTTAAAAAAATTATAAAAAATGATATAAAAATTAAAGATAAAGATAAAAATATTTTAAAAATAACAAAGAATAGTTTAAATAAAATAATAATTTTGGAGATTATTGATAAAGTAATACTTTTTCTTTGATGATTTTAAAGAATTAATCTTATTTTTGGTTTACAAGACCAATGTTTTAATTTTAAACTATAAAAACTAATGATAATAATAATTTATATTATTTTTTTAATGTTTATAATTGGAAATTTTATTTTTGTTTCAAAACGAAAACATTTATTAATTATATTAATAAGATTAGAATTTATTGTATTAAGAATTTATTTTTTAATGATATTATATTTAATAATAATTAATAATAATATATATATATTAATAGTTTTTTTAGTTTTATCTGTATGTGAGGGGGCTTTAGGTTTATCTATTTTAGTGTCAATAGTGCGAACTTATGGTAATGATTATTTTCAAAGATTTAATTTAATTTAAATGATAAAATTTTTATTTATAATTATATTTATAATAATTTTTTGTTTTAAAAAAAAAATATTTTGAATAGTTCAAATAATATTATTTTTAGTAATATTTATATTTATAAATATATCCGTTAATATTCATAATTTTACAAATTTAAGTTATATAATAGGAATTGATATAATTTCTTACGGAATAATTTTATTAAGAATTTGAATTTGTTCACTAATATTAATAGCAAGAGAAAAATTGTATAAAGAAAATTTTTATTTAAGATTTTTTGTTTTTAATATTTTATTATTATTATTAATATTATATTTAACATTTAGAATTATGAATTTATTTATATTTTATTTATTTTTTGAGGCCAGTTTAATTCCTACTTTAATATTAATTGTTGGATGGGGATATCAACCTGAACGAATTCAAGCTGGAATATATTTATTATTTTATACTTTATTTATATCCTTACCTTTATTATTAGGGATTTTTTATATTTACAATGAAGTAAATTATATAATAATATATATAATAAAATTTAATTATATAAATATAATATTATTATATTTATCTATAGTTATAGCTTTTTTAGTTAAAATACCTATATATTTTGTTCATTTATGATTACCAAAAGCTCATGTTGAAGCTCCGATTTCTGGGTCAATAATTTTAGCTGGGGTTATGTTAAAATTAGGTGGTTATGGTTTAATACGTATTTTAGTATTTATACAAAAAATAAATTTAAAATTAGGATATTTATGAATTATTATTAGATTAGTTGGTGGAATATATATTAGTTTAAAGTGTTTATGTCAAATTGATATTAAATCTTTAATTGCTTATTCATCAGTAGCTCATATAGGTTTAGTAATTGGGGGAATTATAACTATAAATTATTGAGGTTATATAGGTTCTTATATTATAATAATTGGGCATGGGTTATGTTCTTCTGGAATATTTTGTTTATCAAATATTAATTATGAGCGATTAAATAGTCGAAGAATATTTTTAAATAAGGGAATAATAAATTTTATACCTTCTATAAGATTATGATGATTTTTATTATTATCTTCAAATATAGCAGCACCTCCCTCATTAAATTTAATAGGGGAAATTAGATTAATTATTAGATTGATTAGTTGATCAAAAATCTCCATAATTATATTAATATTAATTTCTTTTTTTAGTGCTGCTTATAGATTATATTTATATTCATTTACTCAACATGGAAAATATAATATAGGAATTTATAGATTTTATAGTGGGGTTTCTCGAGAATATTTAATGTTAATATTACATTGATTACCTTTAAATATATTAATTTTAAAAATTGATTATTTTATAATTTGATTTTATTTGAATAATTTAATAAAAATATTGATTTGTGGAGTCAAAAATAAGAATAAAATCTTTTCAAATTATTTTAAATATATATATAAAACAGAATAATAATTCTATTTGTTTTTTAAGATTTTTTTTTTTGTTTTTTTTTATATTATTGAATTTTTTTTTTATGATTTATTTTATTATGAAAAATATAGTAATTTTTTTAGAGTGGGAGATTATTTCATTTAGTTCAATAAATATTGTTATGTCAATTTTATTAGATTGAATATCTTTATTATTTATAATATTTGTAAGATTAATTTCTTCTGTGGTTATTTATTATAGAAAAAGATATATATCTTCTGAATTGAATTTAAATCGTTTTATTATTTTAGTTCTATTATTTGTATTTTCTATAATTTTACTAATTATTAGACCTAATATTATTAGAATTTTTTTAGGGTGAGATGGGTTAGGTTTAGTTTCTTATTGTTTGGTTATTTATTATCAAAATATAAAATCATATAATGCGGGAATATTAACAGCTTTATCTAATCGGATTGGTGATGTAATAATTTTAATAGTTGTATCTTGAATATTAAATTATGGGAGATGAAATTATATTTTTTATTTAAATTTTATATCTAATGATTATTCAATAAATTTTGTAGGGGTAATAATTATTTTAGCTGCTATAACTAAAAGAGCTCAAATTCCATTTAGTTCTTGATTACCTGCTGCTATAGCAGCACCTACTCCTGTTTCTGCTTTGGTTCATTCTTCTACTTTAGTAACTGCGGGTGTTTATTTATTAATTCGGTTTAATGAGTTAATTATTAATATTTTTTTTATTAAAATTTTATTATTATTATCAGGTCTAACTATATTTATATCTGGAATTTCTGCCAATTATGAATTTGATTTAAAAAAAATTATTGCTTTATCTACTTTAAGACAATTAGGTTTGATAATAAGAATTTTAAGAATAGGATTTAATGATTTGGCTTTTTTTCATCTGTTAACTCATGCTATATTCAAAGCTTTATTATTTATGTGTGCTGGTATAGTTATTCATTTTATAAATAATGTTCAAGATATTCGTTATATGGGTGGGATTAGAATTTATATTCCATTAACAAGATTATGTTTAAATATTTCTAATATAGCTTTATGTGGTATTCCTTTTTTAGCTGGATTTTATTCTAAGGATTTAATTTTAGAAATAGTTAGAATAAGAAATTTAAATTTAATAATTTTTTTTTTATATTATGTTTCTACAGGGATAACAATATTTTATACAATTCGTTTATTAATATATTTAATAGTAAATGATTATAATTTAATAAGAATTTATAATTTATATGATGAGGATTATATTATAGTAAAAAGAATATTGGTATTATTATTTATAAGTTTGATTTCTGGTAGAATATTGAGATGATTAATTTATTCTTATCCTTATATAATTTATTTACCTTTTAATATAAAGATAATAGTTATTTATGTAGTATTAATAGGTTTATTATTAGGTTTATTAATAAGTAATATAGGAATTTATAGATTAAATAAGTTTTTATTTACTTATGAATTAAGTTCATTTTTATCTTTAATATGATTTATACCTAATTTATCTACTTATGGAATAAATTATAATTTTATAAAAATAGGTCAAAAATTAATTAAAAATATTGATATAGGGTGAAGTGAATTATATAGAGGGGTTGGATTATATAATATTATTAAATTTAATTCTATTGTTTATTATATTTATCAAATAAATAATATAAAAATATACTTATTTAGATTTATATTATGAATAATAATTATATTTATTATTATATTATTTTATTTAAATAGCTTAAATTTAGAGTTTAATATTGAAGATATTAAGGTGATTGATAAATCTTTAAATAATTATAAAATATTTATAAAAATAATAAATTTTATTTTTACAATGAAAATGTAATGTTTTAAATAAACTATATAAATAATAGAAATATTAATGAATATTAATCACTATAAATTAAGTTAGCAGCTTAATTATTATATATTTCTCTTTTTTCTCTCTCTATATATATATATATATATATATGTATGGTTAAATA
>DWQP01000031.1:0-15408 GCA_018237385.1 Apodemia murphyi | reverse complement strand
GGTACAGTTCGACGAGCGTCTGAGCCGCGTGTCCGTTGCCAGCATTAACGGCACTCCGTTGAAACGCGTCGACCTCGCACCGTTCGGCCAGCGCGCACTCCATCTGACGCATTGGGAGCTTCGCGTACTGTTCCCGTCGGTGTACGCTTCGCGGTCGCTCACCTGTTTGAGCCTGTTGGCGTCCCCTCTTAAACCACACCACCAATACGAGGAGGTGTCCAAGAGCATCAGCGCCATGTCTCAGCTGCGATCGCGGGCGACGAGTGCAAGTACGGCGCATCTATTCTCGCTCGCCACCAACAGTCTGGCGGGCGTGTATGTGTGCGAAGACGGCCAGTTGCCGCAGTTCGAGGGTGCGGCGCGGTGCGACGAGCTCGCGCCGTTCGACGGAGAGACGTTTCGTCTCAAGACGCTCTTCTGCACCTCGCCTATGCTCAACGAGGATGCGTACGCGGTGAACGAACGGCTCAATTTTAACTTGCTCATCAAGAACAAGTACGACCTAACTATGCCGCACCACGAGGGGCAGGTTGTGATTCGCCACCGCCCACCGCACAACAAGATGCGCCAGACTGTCGATGCCGGCGAAGCAGTACGTCGTCGCGACGTCCTGATCGTGACCCTGGCGACGATCTACTCGCCGCGGCCAATCGTCCTCCCTTGGAGCTCCAAGCTGTCCCTGATGGAGGTCGACAAGAACGTGTACGTGGTGTACAAATCTTTTGCGCACGCTAGCCTGTTGGATGTGAGTTTGGACGCGATCACGACTCAAGTGCGCATCTCGCGCGTGAACTCGGACGTGTACATGCTGTTGGAGTTGGAGTACCGCGTGCCTCGCTACGACGGCATGAAACTAAGCAATTTGAGCGGTCAAAAGGGGCTGTGCGTGTTTGCCAACCTGGACAAGTACAAGGTTGGCGGCGTCGTACCCGACGTGCTCGTGTCAGCGTTCAGCGTGCTGTCGCGGCGACCGCTGATTCAACTCAAGGAGTGGGCCACCAATACGGTGGCGCAGTCGGCCGACGGCCGAGCTCGCATCGGCGCGTGCACCTATTACCTTTTGAAGAACCAGTCGAGCGAGTTCAAAGCCCACTGTTACATGAAGCTCGACAAGCTGACGCGCATAATCATGATGCTCAACGATCTGAACATGACCATCTACCTCAAATCCCAAGAGTCGGAACCCGTTCCGTTTCTGGGTGCGCACCGGGCGCGGTTCATCTTTGATCTGTACCGAACGCTGCGGGTGCGATACGTCTGGTGCGACGGATCCACCACCGACAACAACGACGGTGTCGACAAGGAGGAGGAGCGGGAGACCCGTCGAGCTAACCGAGCTCGCGATTTTTGGCTGGGTCGCTTGGCGGCGGCGGCAGCGCCGCGCCTCTCCGCTGTCGACGATAGTGATAACCGTGACGTAGGAAATGACGACTACGACGACGCGAGTGTTGCGGCGGATCCTCACAGTCCAATGGCAAAAAAGTTCAAGAGTTCAGAATGAATGACTTGAATCTAAAAACTACCGCCGGTTATGTTACGTTTGCCGCGCACGGCTCATGTCACTGGGCTCTGTGGATCCACCGTTTGGCTCTCATACAATAACGGCACCTGTATAATTATACCGTCGATCCCGGGTGGCATTCGCAACCATCTATTGAAACACACTTCTACTGGTGTGTTGTTGACCAAAATCCAAGATTTCTCGTCCCCATCGAAATTATCTTTGTCGTCGTCGTCGTCGTCGTCGTAATCGTCGTAATCGTCGTCATCTCTGAGCACCATACGAGGGTGATTCACGTAGATGGGTTCCAACTTGATCCAATATTCTATGGCCGAACACAGGTCACCGAGCGTTGCCTTTGAGTCGTTCTCGAAGAACGAGAACGTGGTGTGATGATGGAGCGTGTCGCCGAGTTTCGAGTAGATAAACGCTTTAAACATATTGTACATCTTACTAAAATTGGGCTTTAAACATATTGTACATCTTACTAAAATTGGATAATAAAATCATTGTAAATGACATTTTTATTTTATTGTGCCGGTTGCCGCCACGAGCGAGTCCGCGCACTATAATATATTAACTTATCATCACGTTCGGGTCGCGATAGACTCGTATCGTACTGCGGCAACAGACAACGCACATGAAGGTGTGTGAATTCAGTTGATTGTCAAATTCCCCCCTAGTTTCAACCTATACACATTCTGGTTGGGGTTGCGGCTACTCAACTACTAGTACCGTGTATAGGTGTATATACAATCATGGGCGGGCGGTAAAAAAAGTTGGGCGGGCGGCTAAAATGTTGGGCGGGCGGCGGGAATCATAATTTGTTTATTAATTTAGGCAGGCGTCAGGGCTTAGTTAATTCTAATACCTTAATCCTGGACAACTGTCGTATTAGAAATGAGTCGCGCGCGAAGCTATCGCTCAATATATTGAAACTTTCAAGGTTATCCCCACCCTCCATACATTTTCATGATTTTGGAGTGGGGGGTCCAAAAATGGCTCAGTCACTCATCACCTACGAAGAGCGACACATGTCATGAACAAAACGACAAGTTGACATCATCACGTGGACACGTCGCTTGGGCGGCGAAAAAAACATCATGAGGGCGGCGAGATTTTATCCAAAATAATAATATGTTCATTTATATTAAAGCGAAAATTCATCGCACTCAATCAATTGCGACGAATAGTCTGCTTAGCGGTCGACAGATACCGAGTAAACTCCCTAGCTCCGCGGTCGGCATATTTCCATACGGGCTTGCCCAGTCGTACGTTGACGACGTTATGAAAGTCGATCATCACAAGCGCGGGGTGACGTCCTACGGCCAGGAGCCGTTCGAACAGCGTTCCCAGCATAATGGAATAATGCGCGCGACACCGACCGCAACCGATAAACACTCCCAGCAGAGGAATCAGCTTGGTGGCGACGTCGACTTCGAGCTGGCCGAACGTGAGATGTATCCACAGCCATAGCACGGGGCCGTGGGTCGCCTGCCAGTAGTGGCGGTGCGGCACGTTCATATGATCATACGACCACGGCACCAGGTGGTACCGGTCAAATTTCACTCGGGACGCGTCCGGGCGTGAGTGCACGAGCGCGTCGTCGACAAACTCTATTATCTCGGAGTCGTCCACCTCGCCTGCGAGACGGGCAATGGATACGACCAGGCGTGTCGTCGTCACGAGGACGTCTCTTAGCACGATAGGGTCCGAGTCTGTGTTTCTCAGCGCCGTCTCGAGCACGACCATGTATAGACTTACGTAAAAGGCGATCGGATCAGTACGAGCCGTGTCACTCGCCCGCGAGGGGAAAGCGGGGTTACCCGTATACGACTCTACAGCCAACATGCTTACTCGATACGATAACAAACAACCAATCCCCCTCCCCACCCAACTCCTCACTCCTTCTTCACGACTCGTATACTATATAAATAGTCGAGTGGGCAAACGTATACACATTATCGAGATGACGCTCTAGATGTACGGGCTTGGCTGCTTACTACTAGTCTTACTCGGTGTAGATTTCATTATGGCTAAATTTTTCAAAATGACACCCCGTCGGCGGCTGCGGTTCGGCTACGCTCAGCTTTGCGTGCTGGTGATGTGGTGTTACCTGCGCCGCTTGGTAAAGACCGCGTGGAGGGCCATAAAGACGTGTGCGTCGTACTATCGCAATCGTGTCAAATATTACCGTCTGTGTCGCAGGGACGCCGACAACCACATCTTGGTTATAAACCGACCGACCTTTTACCCGGCATTTTGTGAATACGAGCATTTCGATTCTGTCGCACTGTCTCAGTTACACCTCCAACAGAAGTCACATTGGTCGAAATGGCAAATCTCTTTTGACAAACTCGACAAGTGCATTAACGACTGGCAGCGCCATTTGAACCCGCGGATGCGGCAAATCTACCAGCGAGTGTTTGTGTTCCAGGCCATCAGTGACAGCATAGTGTGCGATGTGCTCTCCACCTTGATAGTGGAGACCAAGATGCCAGAGATTAAGGCGTGTTTTTTAACTGAAGCGGCCAGTAAAGTTGTACACGCCGAGATGCACGGGATCGTGTCGCAATTACTCCTGTGTAAAGAAGAATGGCTACTTTTGGAAATTAGCCACGACTTGATGATTTTGCCCAAATTAGCATGGGTGTCCAAGTGGAGCGAACCCGGCACTCCGTTCACTGTGCGATGCATGCTTGCGCTGATCATGAAACATTTGTGGTTCTCGTGCGCCTTTGATATCATCGATTCGTGGCGAATAAACAAAACATTATCAGAACTCGTGAAACTGAAGGATTACATAATGATCGACGTGCAGTTACACCGCGATATCTATGCATGGCTGCTTCTCAATTACTTTAAATTTGAAAATCGTGACGACCTAAAGGCCGTGTTCCTCGAAATGGCACAAGAAGCGTACGAGGCTGAAATAACATTCATCGAGTACGTGGTCGGTCCGGACGAGAATGGCATCGTTGAAGCACTCGTCAACCAATTTCAGGTCGCTTACGACACTATGCTGCACTCGCTGAAGCTACCTTCCGCAAATTCAACATTGAGTCATGAGACATTGAGTCTTTGAATTCACAAAGTGTACCCACGTGTCATCACATTATCCAAGTTTAAATAAATAAACTGATTTAGTGTCCCCCCCCCCTCCCCCCTTCCCCCGCGCATTCGACCGCGCGGCCTGGCCCTCTAAATACGCAGGGGGCGGGGGGGACACTAAATTAAATAATATTTTATTGTTTCTTTGCCGCGTCCGTCTCAGCGACAGACCGGTGTAGATTTTCTCCCCCATCCACCCATGAAAGAGTATAGGTTGTGGTCCGTTTGACGATTATTAAAAACACTACGAACCCCACTAGGGGCACCAGAGCCAGAACCCATTTCAAAGTGACGCCGAAATAATACACCGTACTGCCCATTTGTTGGGCGGCGGTCGAGATGCCCTTTCCGACGATGTCGCCGTACACGTCCAGGAGGGAGGGTGTTTCACACGCGTATCTGACACCCAATGGCACCTCATCGATGGGCAAATGGTTGGCGCTCATTGGGTCTGCGGTGACGTCACACGCGGTGCACGCGGTGCCGTCGTTCGAACAGTCACTGCGTCGTGACCGTCTCTGGGTGGGCGTCAACAGTTCTGGTCCACACGTGGTCACCATAGACACTCTATCGCTGTCGCACGAGCACTCGGTCACTTTACACGTCGACAACAAGCGACCGGTGTTGGGTTCAAATTCGTACCGAAAACAGCCAGTCTTTTGCTTTTTGTACGCGTAAAGCGCCGCCAAGGCCGCCCCCACGGACAGCGTTGGCATATTAAACACCAGCCGCAGATGCGAGAGTATCTTAGAGCCGACCGTGGGCTCGCGCAATATAATCTCGAATTGGGCGTCTTTCACCCCCACGTCTACTGCTTCCATTTCCAAACGACGCAATGGCTTGAAACGTTCGGTTAACAAACGCAAGCCTCTGGTGCGGCCGGGCAAGTGCAACGACTCGAGCCCGCTTTTCTTCAACGTCAACTTCATCGACAATCTTATTATTACGAGTACCCAGCTAATTGTATTTTTTGTTTCAAGTAAATTTTTTATCAGTATGTGTGTACGTATGTGTGTATTCCATCACCACCACGAGCAAGTCCAAGTCTCACGCCTCAACGGGGCCCGGTCTAGACGATGAGTAAAAAATAAAAACTTTAAACTGAATAAATCCCCTGTGGACAGCGCGCGCGCCCCCATGCCACGGCGAGTCCGTTGCACGAGGCGTGCGACAATGCTAAAAAGAAATACTTTAAACTTGGCCGGGCAGCGAGAAAGTGTTAGGGCGGGCTGTGAAAAATATTGGGCGGGCGGCAAAAATGTTGGGCGGGCGGCGGGAATCATAATTTGTTTATTAATTTAGGCAGGCGTCAGGGATTAGTTAATTCTAATACCTTAATCATGGACAACTGCTGTATTAGAAGAGAGTCGCGCGCGAAGCTATCGCTCAATATATAGAAAATTTCAAGGTTATCCCCACTCTTCATACATTTTCATGATTTTGGAGTGGGGGGTACGAAAATGGCTCAGTCACTCGTCACCTGCGAAGAGTGACAAACAATTCTGATACGACAAGTCACATGTGCATCACAAGCTCACGGACACTAGACGATGACAGTTGAGGCGGCAACTATAGTGAATAGTGCCACCGAACAACACGGATGCGCGGTATACACCGCAGTATAGCTGTGAATGTCCAGGCCGAATGCCCGAACGGGCGTCGTAAATCGGTGCAAGACACTTGGAGAGGTAGGGAAAGGGGTCCCCCCCCCCTGTACAGTGATATTTATATAAAGTGCGTTATCTATTTCAATCAAGTTTTATCTATCACTACGACACAAGTGAAATGGAACAGGCTCTCGCCGAAATTCTTGAAGCGGATCCCGAGACGACATCTACACCTGTGGCGTGCCTCCCTGTGTTTGCACGAGGCACGTTGACCACCACCTGGCTGACGGTGGAACAATGTGTGGCCCTGGTACGGACGGCCGTGGAGAGAAACTACGATCACGAGTATTGCATCAATCCCGTCGGCTTGCCCTTTACCAAGTTGTACTTCGACATTGACTGTCTCGAATGCAAGAGAGCCGAACGCGGCGGCGATGGCGGCAAACGTTGCGCAGCTGCGACGTCGGCGGCGGCGGCAGCCGCAGCAGAGACTAGCACGCCCATGAAGACGGCGGTGTACGCGGCGCAGTGCGCCACCGTATTCACCAACCTGCACACCGAACTGGCACGGTGTCTCTCCGTCGAAACGGACGTCACGACCGGGACAATGCCGAGATACGTCATGGTGCGTGAAGATCGGCCTTTTTGCGGCTTTCACGTCGTCTTTGACGTACTGATTGACTTTGTGGCCCGCGATCACCTCATGGCGCGCATGGCCGGAGTCAAGTTGAGCGACCGCCACGTCATCGACTGGCCCAAGAACCTACTGCTACCCTACGGACGCAAGTACAAGCACTTGCTAACGTGGAACGTCGATGCGTCCAACGGCGGTGGCCTACCTCGGGTGGTGCCCATCGACCCGAATGCGGCGGTCGAGGCTTTGTTTCCGGTGCGCGGCATGCGCACCGCCGACGAATGGCACATTAGCGTGTCGCTCGCGCCCGTCGGCTACGACCTGCAGCTGATGCGGGGCGACACCGTCGTCGACACGGTGTACGTGGCGCGAGACTCGCTCGAGTACACACAGAGAAGCCTGTACGCGCGTATCTGCTCTAAACTCAAACGGCGCGAACGGGCGTCATCGTCAACGTCGTCATCGTCCTCTTGTTCGGAATTTGATCACGTGCGCTATGAGACGCCGTGTTTCGCATCGCCGTCGGTGGCGCGCGTCGTGCCTCGGGAGCTCATCGAGTCGTTTCTGGCTGCATCGGCGCTCACAGTTGGCGGTGGTGGCCACGTCGGCGATACCACCGAAAGATACCATCTCCAAGAGGCGCTCGAGCCCTACGAGCAACGTGTGCGAGTGTCGGCACGCCCGTCCGATGACATCATCGACGTTGCAATGAACGACGACGACGACAACGGAGACGGTGATGACGATGCGCCCTTTTTTCCGTTTCTAGAGGAACAACTGGCGTTTTACGACGAGGCGATCAATTGTCTCGTGGACGTGGATCATTCGGTTTGGGTCGGACGCATTGCCACAGACGCGTTGCTGTTGCTGGACTCCTGTCTGCAAACACCAACCGAGCAGTTTTTCGCGGACTTCAACGACGATGTTGACGGTGCCGGTGGTGGCACGGGAAACGGAGGCGGCAAACGGAAGAGACGCGGCAGTGGCCGAACCATGCGGCAGGTGAACGGGGACGCGTCCTCGCGAGCGGCGACGACGACGTTGGATCGGAACGCACTGGCCGAGCGAATGTTGGACAACGCGGTGCGTTGTGGCGCTTACACGTCGACCGTTTCGACGCTGATGCGCTACGGGAAGATGAGCAGGACGGACGCTTGCAAGTATCTGATCAGACGCTACTCTGAGGATCGAGCGGGCGTGTTCGTGTGGACTAGATTGGGAATCACGCCCGCGCTCAACGTGTTCCTCCAAAAGAACTTTTCGCGGACCGATTTTGTGTACCTGCTGCTCAAGACGCATCTGAGGAACGAGGCGGCTACGCAACGACTTTACCAGCTGGTTTGCAACGTGTTCGGCGAGACACCACAGGTGTGTAACGTGTTTGCGCGCGACGTATACATCATGAAAGTCGCCGGGTCGACGGTGAGCTACTTTACCGGAAGAAAGATGACCATCGATCGCGACTGTAAAATGCGCAAGTTTGTCATGCTAGTCGACGACGTGGAGATTGCTTCGTCCCATGTGGAGATCGAATGCGCCTATTCGTACCGCACCAATTACGGCATCTTCAATCCTGTGACGGGAGTGTTCGAGAGTAACGGGCCCTCACTCAACGAGCTCGTGTACCGCGAGATGGACCCCTCGCTCGTGGAGCGCGGCCAGTTGTTGCACTTTAAGCCCGCGCTGTTTTCCTTCGGACTAGACTGTTTTCTCAAGGCGCCGGCGTACATACGACACGTGGAGGCGACAGTGCCCGTCATGGTGCTGCTGTCGCCGCTGTGGCCCGTGTACAATCAGTACCCCGACTTTGGACGGTACCAGACGATGCCGATTCGCGACTTTGCCATCGCCGAATTCCAGACACTCTTGGCCGATCTGAACCGTGCTTTTCGATACCCATGGCCAGAGGATCTGTGTGCTCGCGTTGCCGCCATCGCGCGCACCACCGAACTAGGTGTGCTGATCGTCAATTGCCTCGGCGCGCTCTACACGCTGGCCAGATACGTCACCATAGACCCGCAGGACGTCGTTCAGATCATCGTCTCACTGTTTGGCCGCGCGCCGCACTCTTACATAGGCATCCCCGAGTGGGAAATGGACGACGAGCACAATTTGATATTAAAAGCACCGCCACCGCCCGGTGGTGAAAACACTGGCGATTTCCTCGGCAGCGGTGGTGGTGGTGGTGGTGATGGTAGTGGCAACCACTGCGACTATGACGGCAACGACGACGTTCTACACGAGAGTTTTCGACGTTTGCTGTTGAGGCGGCTTGAGGCGGCCGAGAACAAGTTCAGCATCATGCGACAGATGAATGAGACTCTAGTCGAGGAGACAGACTCTCTCCCTATGGCAACCGGCCTCACCTTCAAGAGTCTCAACGCCCAAACCTCGGTGGATATGACGGCACTGTTTCGCAAGATCGGGTTCTGGCTCGAGACGAACCTCGACCAATACGGCACCGCCGCAGACCGAATGGATTTGAGCCGCTACGAGTACGTACAGTGTGCCGTCTTATTGGCTGCGTGGTTTACGCGCATGGGGGAAAGGCACGCGCTCAACGACAGCCCCCTCTTTGTGTACATCAACGCCAAGCGCACGACGCTGTACGCCCAACTGGTGGAGTTGGCTCGCGGCATGGCTGACGTGACTGTGGCCCGAGACCATGGTGAGCTCCCCGACCATTTCTTGGCGTTCGTGGAGAGCAACGAGTGCGACGCTCGCGACGCCATTCATTACCCCGCGACGTACGACGTGGAAGCGCTGCGGCGGTTACACGCAAAGAGTGCCACCAACGCGAGACTGATGGGCGACGCGGCGGCGCTCATAGCATCACTTTCCGCCCGGGAGAAGAGGGCCTTCGCGTCGGCCGTCGTGCACCTGTTGCGGTCGGGCAGTTTTCAATACGATTACTTTGTCGAATTTTGCAAAATAATCGCCAACCTTGAATACTTGGGCAACCGGCTACGACTCGGCTACAATCTTTACGGCACCTCCAGTTCGGGCAAGAGCTTTTTCGCTGAGCTACTAGATCGGGTGTTCGCGTCGGGCTCGAGTTCGATCCTCAGCTCCCGGACGTTTCACGACAACCGGCCCACTGACAACGACATGAACGCCATCCTGCTGGGCACCAACTTTCTGGTGCGTCTGAACGAGGACGACGAGCTTTTGGTGGATGCGTTCAAAAAAAAAAAAAAAAAAAAAATACGTCGATTTCAACTATCTGAGCACCAGTTATTTACGTTATTCGTGATGTATAAATGTCATCGTTGTTACACGGATTTTATTGATGGAGTTCAGTGCTCAGTCTGCCTAAACCGATACGACTTTCCATGTGCGGGAATAACGGAGACCGGTTATCGCAAATTGGGGGAAAGGAAGTTTACGTGGAAGTGCTCAGCTTGCAAAAATCCGAGTCCTACGCCTGGTAAATCCCCGGAACTCGAGGGCATCTTTAATGAAATAAAAGTTCTCTCAGCGCAGTTAGACATATTGCCTGGTCTGGTGGAAAGCGTGAGAAAGATTCAAGAAGAGATAAGTGATTTAAAATCCATAAAAACAGAGCTCATTGAGGTAAAGTCCTCCGTAGATTCAGTGCATCTTTCTATATCCTCCATAACTGATAAATTATGTCGATTGGATAGTGAAGTTCAATCGCTGCAATCATCCAAAGAGCAGCTTTCAATTCTGCAACAACGCGTGGCTCTGTTGGAAAGAAGAGCAAACGAAGACGAACAGCGATCGCGTTTGAATAATATCGAGATTAAAGGCGTTCCATTGAAACCCTCAGAAAATTTATATAATATCCTACATAAAATTGGTGAGTTTATTAGCCACCCAATTTCTAAAGAGCAAATAAATTACATTGCACGAGTACCAACACGCGGAGATAGTAACACAAAAAACATAATTGTGTCAGTACATAATAGATACACTAAAGACGACTTTATAGCAGCCGCCAGGAGGTGCAAATCCTTGACAGCCACGAATCTAGGATTTAGTGGAGATAAAAGAATTTTTATTAATGATCACCTCACACTGCAAAACAAAACCCTGCTGAATAAAACAAAGACGTTGGCAAAGGAGCGAAATTTTGCATTTGTCTGGGTGAAAGGTTGTAAAATATTTGTTCGGAAAAACACCACATCTCCAGTGCTTTCCATCAACTCGGATACCGACCTTCAACGCATCGCAAGTTCGTTGTAAGAAACGGAATATTATTATTAGTTTATTTTTTATTATCTTTTTTTTTCTTTTTATTTCCTTATTCAATTTTAATTTTATAGTGCATATACCTATTTAAATTTTATTTAAATTTAAAAGAATTTGTAAGTAATCTGCTCGCAAAGTTTGAGAAGCGTAGGCACTTGTTTACGCTATTACCTGTTACTAGTGTCCGCCGACGACGCGGACGGCTGCCTTTTGTATTCTTATCGCTTGATCTCTTTGTATTGGAATAAGAAAGACATTTCTTTTTTTTTTTTGTCCTTTGTAACATATTTGTAGCGTATTAAGGCTCATTTTGGCTCAACTTGTGATTTACTGCACTAAATGGTATTTATAAGTTAACTTATTGTGTTAATTTAGTTCTAAACATTAAAGATTAAGACTGAATTTTGTATGCGCAATATAATGTATGAATTTATATCCTTACCTGTTGTTTTGAGCTCGTATACCTATTTTTAATATTGTGTATGTTATGATTAAACTGTTATGAACATTTTGCAATGGAAGGCATAGTTATATATTATCAGAATGTTCGAGGGCTACGGACTAAAACACAGTTATTTCGTAAAAACATTCTTATGAACTGTTACGATGTTGTTTGCTTAACTGAAACATGGCTTTTGGAAGGCATAAATAACTATGAGCTGTTCGATGATCGATATCTCGTATGGAGACGGGATAGGGACTATGCAAGCACAAATCAATCTTTAGGTGGCGGAGTATTAATTGCTGTGCGTCGCGAACTCGTGTCGGACGCTAGGCATGAATGGTGTACATCTGCCGAGGATATATGGGTGACCTTGACACTCCGACATATTAAACCCAGGGTGTCCTACAAAATGCATGTTTGTACAGTATATATGTGTCAGCAAAATGTAGGTAATTCATTCTCTTCTCAATTATTAAACTTTTCTGACAGGTTAGCTGATGTTGTATTATGTAACCCTGCAGATGTATTTCTTATACTAGGCGACTTTAATTTACCCAATATCAACTGGACCCCAGTTGCCTATGATAGTTACCTAAATCCTGATAATCTCCAGGGTGAAATGCAAATAGAATTTATAGATATTTTGAAGTTATGTAATTTATACCAGTATAATTATGTCAAAAATTTTAAAGATAGAATCTTGGATTTAATTTTTTGTAATAATGATATAGCAGTCAGTGAGTGCAATGACCCGTTAGTACCCGAAGATCCCTACCACAAATCTTTGATTTTATCCGCTAACTTTGTTCAACTTCACACTCTTCATTCACAACCTCTTACAAAGTTTTTATATATGCACGGCGACTACAAATCAATATCTGAAAAATTAAATTTAATCGATTGGGAATTAGAACTTAACAATCGTCCAATGGAGGATGCCATCGAATACTTTTATAATTTGCTCTATGATCTAAGAACGCGGTACATTCCATCCAAAGTTATCAAGTGCACACAAAATTACCCACCATGGTACAAATCGCCTTTAATTAAGTTGCTTAAAGAAAAACATAAATATCACACTAAGTTTAAAAAATATAAAAACAACATTGATCTGGACACATTTATTATCTTAAGAGACAGAGCAAAGCAATTAGAAACCGAAATGTTTGATAAATATATACACAACATTGAATATAATATCGGAAAGCATCCTCAAGCATTTTGGTCCTATGTCAAAGGCCTCAAACAGAGTAATTCTTACCCCTCAGTGATGAAATATGGTTTGCGTAGTTCCGGCGATGGGTCTGAAATTTGTAATATGTTTGCGGAATTTTTTCATTCAAACTTTCTACATAATGATGCAAACACCTCGCATAATGATTATCTCATACTTAACGATTCTAACCTACCGATTGGTGCTGCACAAGATATTTCGTCAGTAGAAATAAGTAAATCCGAAATTTGTTGCTTGTTAAGAGGTCTCGATCTAAAAAAGGCAGCCGGGCCAGATAACATCCCAGCTATATTAATCACTAATTGCGCTGAGAGCCTTTCCACACCTATATCCTTATTATTTTCTAAATCTATTAAGGATGGAATTGTTCCTACTATATGGAAGTCAGCCTATGTCACACCTATTCACAAGAAAGGAGCAAAAAATTTAATAGAGAACTACAGGCCAATCTCTAAACTATGTATTTTTGCTAAAGTTTTGGAAAGATTAGTATATAATCAACTTTATTCAGTTCTTAAACAGTCATTTATCAGCGAACAACATGGTTTTATTAAAAGCAAATCAACCACCACTAATCTTATTTTATGTAGTGATATTCTTTCAAAACACATGTCCGAGCCATCCCAGGTAGACGTTATATACACAGACTTCACCAAAGCGTTTGATAGAATTGATCATATTATCCTCCTACGGAAACTTCAAGCTGCAGGTATAAGGGGTAACCTGTTCAGATGGTTCAGTTCCTATATTGCTAATAGAAGCCAAACTGTAGTTTTAAATGGTTTTTCATCGTCTGCTATGTCCATTCCTTCTGGTGTGCCCCAAGGTTCTCTGCTTGGGCCTCTCCTTTTTATAATTTTTATAAATGATATCCCTGAATGTTTTTCTTCCTGTAAAATCTTACTTTATGCCGACGACATGAAAATTTTCAATGTCATACGTTCAATCGACGACGCACTCAATCTACAAAGAGATCTCAATTCTCTTCACGACTACTGTCGAAGATGTAAGTTAGAACTTAATGTATCCAAATGTTTTATATGTACTTATACACGTAAATCAGATGTCATTAAATTTAATTATGAAATAAATAAAACTTCTTTGACAAGAGTAAACACTATAAGAGATCTAGGGGTAACATTCGACACCAAACTTCTATTCGATGCGCATATCAACAATATCGTGAGCAGAGCAGCAAAAGCACTCGGTTTCATATTACGTATATCTACTGAATTCAAAAATATCAAAACATTCAAAATTCTTTACTGCACTTTTGTGCGTAGTCACCTTGAATATGCATCGCAGATATGGAACCCAATTTACGCCGTGTATATCAATCGCATTGAACGGATTCAGAAACGATTTCTTAGATTTCTTCAATTCCGTAGCAAAAGCTTTGATAGTTCTTACGCTGATCAATGTCGAAGACATCATTTGCTTCCCCTTCATGAACGGAGACGAATTGCTGATTTGGTTTTTTTATCTAAGATCATAAATTCTAATATTGACTCACCAGAACTATTGAGTAATATCCTGCTTCGTGTACCGCGGTCATTCAGAGTACAAGCGCCTCTACATGTACCAGTTGCTAAGACAAATTACAGGGCAAACTCTTTCTTTATAAGAGCGAGTAGATCTTTCAATATTGTCTCTCGTAACTTAGACATAGACCTATTTAATACTAGCATATGCAAGCTAAAGCGCAAGCTGAGCCAAAACTTTTTTAATGAGTAGGTAGCTACTAATTTCACGCTAAAATATTCATATATTGTGCTTGAATATGTATTCTTTCTACATTTTTTCTTTGTTTTACTTGTGAAAACTTGTAATTGGCCTTTATTATTATATCATTATATTTTGTATCTTTGAAATTAGCTGTAAGTTTTCCTTAAATAAATAAATAAATAAATAAATAAATATATAGACTATAACTGCATTTCTATTAAAGTTTTGTGGCAATGTACCCAAACAATACAAGAATATGTATGGGTGATTATGTCAAATAAGATGTATCATTTGAAACAATTTTTGAAGAAATTTTATATTTATACTTATATCCCATATACTAATGTCTAGTAGTTGAAAAACTATGAAAACATGTTATCTGGTAAAAGACTTATCACATAATTTGTCCTTCAGGAAGAACTAGTTGATGGTTGTATATAAACATAAAAAGTGCTAAACTGTACAGTAAACCTCAACGAAAGTAGTGCAGCAATATTGCCACAAAATGAGTCATTAGTCATGCACATGCTATGTAATTGTAATGTAAGTGAATGAAATTAAATGGGACCAATCAGGACTTGGGTTTTCTCAATTAAAGAAAATTCATGTATATTGACTCCTTACATTTGTATGTTCAAAATATGGTGTACCAACATATGGTTTATTCTCAGTGTTAACTAACCAATCACCAATGGGAAAATTAGTATCAGTGTCTCTAATAACTGTAGTTCCTCTCCAGTTAGCTTACTAAAATTATACTTTAATGATTGAAGGCATGGAAAGCATTATTAATGCATTTAGTTCGTAGTTATTAGTGCAATAGACTTCAATCAAATAAAATCAGGTGAAGAGGCGCAGTATTAGTAACATGTCACTCTGTCTCTGCTTGACCTAAACTATGAAGCTGAGATGACTTAATTTTAAAATAAGATTCTTTTC